>JANCMC010024009.1:5189319-5338460 GCA_024363005.1 Charaxes varanes | reverse complement strand
CTATATTAAAGATAAAACTCCTTGGAGTTGAGTCGCTCCAGAATTGTACTTGATAGTTAACGTGCAAAAATGTGAAATACCTACTCCCATAAGAACTATTTTTTTAAAGAGTGGGTAACGAGTTTTTTGCCGATTCTTCTCGTGGCTCGACTCTTCCGAATCAGTGGTAGCTTTTAAAATATTTGACGATTCAAAAGAGCTGGTAAAAGTCTACTTGAATAAAATATCATTTGAATTTGAATAATGCAATTAGTAAAAAAAAATAATTTAATTTCGACAGAGATTTTTGTGTTTGGGATTATGTTTTGTGCTCCAAAATTTATTATTAAACATGGACTTACCCAACATCAAGCTCTTCTTTTCTCCTGTACAGTTTTTCCTTTTGCTCGGAGAAGCTTATGAACTGGTCCAAGGCCTTTTTGTTCACGTGGTTGTACTTCTTCAGGTGCTGATTCGCCTTCTCCAATTCTTTGAATAGCTAAAAAGTCACATGTTGGTTTCCCATGAAACTGTAAGCTGCAGAAGTTCTTCTCCCTTTAGTGCCTTTGTGTAAAGGTAATTGAACGTGATACTTGCCTAATATTTTATGGAATAAAAACTTTATTTGGCACGCCATTCATAAGGCCTAGAACGAGTACGGTTTATAAGCATTACTAACTGTGCCCGCTACTTCGTTCGCGTAAAAAATATATATATTAAATTTTAGCCTGATCTTTCAGAATCTATATGTATACTATTATATAAAATTGAAAAGTTAGTTTGTTTGTAATACTTGGATCCTAAGAAGGGACCACTAGTATCTTTGATATATCAGAGATAATATTTTTAAGTTATAAGGGGCAAAAGGGTAAGCGATTCGTTCACCTAAGTCCTCCTGGGTGACCTGTTAGTCACTCAGATGTAGTGCTACAACCTGAAGGCTAGACACGTTGCCGGCCTTTGAGAAATGAGCAAGCTCGTAAATGTCCCTAAATCCTACTAGTTCGGAAACAGAAGCTGGCAATAGATTTCAAAAATATGTGCAAGGCATTTCCACCTTTTTTGGAATTGTTCACATTAATAAACTAAATCAGTTATAAAATGTAACTAAATTTAATTAAATTTCAAATTGTTTCATAAATATTCACCTGTTTCAGAGATAATTTCTGATATTTGGAATGTAGCTCGGGTGCGTTGGGCAGGGTTCCAAGGGCGGCTATCTTGTCCAGGGACTCTTGTATCTTCTCCTGTAAGAGAACTTCCTTGGATGCCATCTTCTCTAGTCCCTTTGCGTCTTCCTCCATTTTGTCTTGTGCTTCTTTTTCCTGTCAATTTGATTAAAATATATTATAATATCAATGAAATGATACTAAAAACGGCAGAATTTTTTAATCTTCCTCTTTTTCAATTATGATCTGATTGAGATACCTTTTTAAGTGGTCTGAATAGTTCAAATAACTGTTTTAGTGGATATGCCAGTTGCTAAACTCGTTCCGTCACTGGTACAGCTCGTTGTCTCATACACAAGGTCACAGACCCTTTTTCGTCACTTGACCAGCTTATTGTCCCAAACACGCGAGGCACTGGCCTTATTCCGCCATTTGTCCAGCTCATTGTTCCATAAATACGAGGCACTGACCTTGTACCGTCACTTGTCCCATACAAGAAGCGGGGCATTGACCCATTTTCGCCACTTGTCCAGCACGTTGTCCCGTGAAGGAAGGGCATAGACCTTGTTCCGTAGCTCATCCCATACGCGTGAGGCACTAACCTTGTTCCGTCACCCATCCCACGCACGCAGGCACTGATCTTGTTCCACCACTTGGGATAACACGTCATTAACAAAGACTTAACTCAAAAATGGCACTCTCTGATGCCGGAGCCAGACACAGCTCAGTGTTTGCACATTTTTGTCCTTGAAGACTATAAATTACTACAAAACTTTGTCCAGTTACACGAAGTGTCCTGCCACACTGTATGATAATTCAAATGAAGCTATGTCTGGCTCCGGCAATAAGGCTTTTAACAATTTAAACTTTTTTTCATGTAACCTAACGTGTTTGACAAACATTGACAATGCGTGCTGCGAATATCTTCAAAGAGGATGTAAAAATAAATATCATTTACCAGATGCTTCGGTCGAAGTCATTATTTATATAAATAAAAATGAATTCCCAAAATGTAGGCATTCTTCCGAACAAAACAGCAAACATCCGAACGATTGCATCAAATTAAATAACTCTTTTTATATTGTCAGGACAAGGTTTTTATAATTAAATAAAAATTGTCTGTTACGGGCAATTTATTAAAATTGAGGGCAGGTCACGGGATGACTTCTTGGGATTGTAACTTAGATTTCGGTCAAATTATATTTTAGTCTATGGTCCCTTTTTCGTAAACGAGAAGTAAAATGGCGAACAGTTGCTCTTATGCCGGCGCCAGACATAGCTTCATTTAAATGATCATGTAGTGTGGCCGGGGAGATTGTGTAGCTGCGCAAAGTTTTGTAGATCTTTGTAGTCTTCAAGGACATAAATGTACAAACACTTTGAGCTATGTCTAGCACCGGCAATAGAGTAACTTAATTAATAATTAAATTATAATTTACTCTATGGTTTCTTTTCATAAACGAGGAGTAAAGTGGTGGACAGTAGCTTTCTATAACGTTACTTATTGATTAAGAATGAGAAGTAAATAATACCTACTAATCTGAGGGCTTTTTTCCTCTACTTCTGAGTCATTATTCTTTTTTTGGAACCGGAATCTTTATCACAATATGACCGGCCGCACCGCCAATTGTCAACATACCGGATAGAGGACACAGGAGAACCTAAGACAGTAAAATGAATAATCAACGAGTTTCCGATTAATTAATTTATTAATTAAAAAAAAAACTTGATTGTCTCTAATGTGGGTTTACAGACGATAATTTTACGATATAGTGCCGAACGCTTAGGCCGATCGCGCTATTTTATCTCTTGTTCCGTGCTCTCGCTTGCACGCTCGGCTCTGGCAGAACGTGACAATGAGTCATGCTTTTGCGTGAATGCAGCCTGCGTTCTATTATATCGTTCTATTTATAAGACATAATTGCGTCAAAAATATACATACTTTTAGGTTATTTAGACATATTTTTACATATATTTTCTTACCCTTTTGACACCGAGTCGAGGATCATCACTATAGGGATCGAAGTTGCCTACTCTGCGAAAAGGTGGCGGGGTTCGATTCCCACCTCGAGTCTGGGTATATTACCCATATGTATGCAATTACATATTTCTAAAATAAAATATTTGTATATAACAGGCTGTAACCTATAACACAAGTATTAAGTTGTCTACCTTAGGAACAGACGTCCGTGTGTCATATAGTCCTATATATTTTAATTTATTTATTTAATGATATTTAATTCCATTATACTTCTACATATATTTATACGTGAAGCGAAAACTTGTGATACCATCTTAGGAAAATTCTACGTATGTATGAAATTTGGCACAATTATATTATATATGGTGTGCAAATTCTTCTATAAAATGTGCATTATTAATACATTTAATTATTAAAAGCTCACGCACACAAACACCAAACGACTTACACCACATTACACACACATGCTTACACTTTACTCTAAGATTGTGTCAAAGCGTAATCATGACGTCGGTACAAATTGCCCCTTTTTCCAAACATTTTGTCTTGCCTCAGTAGTCTCTTAGAGCAGCGGTTCGCAAGCGAGACCGTGACTAGCGACCGAGACAAGAGACCACGGCAGATGCGTAGACCATCGACAAGTACGTACAGATTATAAAATCTAATACGAAACCAAACATGTCTCAATAAGTATTAAATAAATAAATAAATTACCTAGTTGTTTTAAAATGATAGGAAGTTTGTATAACTTGCATTAATTCTCAAATTAAATTAAATAGAATACGGTACAGCAGATCTTATAAGAGAAGTAGAGCGTCCAAAAAGAATGTAGAGCAAAACTTGTTAGTGAAGTTTTTGGGATAAAGCGTGGAAAAGAGATTAGATTTTTACAATGCGATTTAATATTTCGCTGCATACCTTTCAATTAAAAGTCTTATATGCACTATTAAATTCGTTAAATTAACGCCTGCTCTATGTATACTATTTTACCTATATCTATAGTATATGCTTGCTAAAAGTAAGATCTTTTATTTTTCTCACAGGAACACACACACACACAAACACTACATGCATACTTACACACAAACTAGAGTACATGCGTTTACATACTAGCATGCATAATGTTTTTATTTCTAATAAATGTACTTATAAGTAAATTGTGGAAGAGCGGGTCTTTTTGACACGAGTATTTTCTGTAAGCTCACTAGAAGGACACAACCTTGTTAACACTAAAAATCTGTCATTTTGCTGTAGAATAATAAACTATTTCATTTCATGCTTAATATATAAAGCGGAAGAGTTTGTTTGTTTGCTTGAAAGAGCTAATCTCAGGCGTGAAATTAGGTGAAATATTTTAGCGTGATGATACATATATAGCCTTCCTCGATAAATGGGCTATCTAACTAACACTGAAGGAATTTAGGGGTTTGAACCGGGTACCTTGCGGATTTCAGTCCATACCTTATACCGTTGAGCTATTGAGGCTCACTCACTTTATTAGATACTACCTGTTTCCCGCGACTTTGTCCACGTAACTTGCGAAAGCCCTTAGAGTTCCTAAATCTGACCCTATAGAAAAAACTATTCTAAGCAGATGTTTACTAACTATACACTAGCAAGGAGCTAAATTTCATCATTTTACCTCCCGCGGTTTTCGAGATTTTCTATCCGATGACCGTTTGCTTTTACATATATTTGTAGAATAGGCGTAAGATGAAAGAAGAGACTTTAATGATACTATATTTATATGTACAACATTACAGGACAAATTTTGAAAAACCTAAAGTATAGTCGACCAAGAAATTGGTGCCACGCTAAGGTCGAATGTCGTTTGCACGTCAATTAGTTAAAAGGCTTATTTTTGCTTGTTATGCCTCTCCAGAAGCGTGATCAGACCTGTAACGAGTAGAGTATAACGAGTTCCAGGTTAGTCTTTTAAGAAATGTTTCATTGCCACAGAGATTGCAATTATATTTAATGATATAACTTAAAAGTATTGTAATCAAATGAAAAAAATGACCTTCAGTTGCGGCGATATTATAGACCAAAAATCTTTGGACACGGTTCAAATTGGACACCAAAACATAATTCCAATCTCTATAGCGATCTCTGATAAGAAATGGCGCTACAAGACGATGATTTTGCATACTATTATAAAATTTGCTTGACAATTTGGCCATTGAAAAAACATTTCAACACAAGGCAAATATTGTTCTACCTTGATATATCCATATGGCGATGTCGGATAACACTTGTCGGTATTCAGAGAGGTCGAATGTCCTCAGACTTTGTTGATTCTGGCGCGGTGTGTTGGCGGCTTGGTACCGGTTAATAATTTAAGGAATGCTATTTGCTTATACTGTGGAGTTTCCTAAGCTTGTACAAGAATTATGCAGAAATATCATCCGGAGGTCTCTCGATTAGACGGTTTAATGTTGATTTCAATTATCATTCTGATATTTATATTGGTTTCAATATTTATATTTTCTATATAAATAAACAAATAAATCGTCCTCCTCCTTAACATAGGTAAATTTTTAACCTAGCTAGGATATATAGGAATCAGTCCATACCCATGAATTATTTAATGTAAAACTGTATAGATATTAAACCTACTGTCAACGGATATGTACCAACTACCATGTAAACGTTATATTAAACATATTCTTTTTATTAAACATATACAGTAATATATACAGACTATATGACACACGGACGTCTGTTCCTAAGGTAGACAACTTAATGCTTGTGTTATAGGTAACAGACACCTGTTATTAATCAAAAGACAAGTAGCAACCATTTTTGTAATGATCTGGTAAAAAACAGAAATGATAAATAATAAAATCTTGAGGGAGATAAAGAACATACATAATGACGAGGATATCGTTGCAATCTCCGGCTATATCTTAGAGCCCGGGAACAACTCTGAGCCTTCTGGCTGTGTTCTTATCGACAGTCACATATAATCCGTAACATTATGTCTTTTGTCATATTTTGGCATATAAATTTAAGTAACAAAACTGAGACTTCTGTCGCATGTACGTACAATCTTATCAAATTTCTGAAAACAACTTGCATAATCTTTTCTATGTAATTAATTGTTATTATTTGCCTACATACACATTCTTAGAAAAATATGGTATTACCTTTTATCTGGGTTACTACATCTAATTACTTGTGGCTTAAATTGCGTACTTTCCGTTATTTTTGCAAGTTTGTAAGATATATCATGATGAAAATGTGAGGCTTAAGAATCTTTTTTTTTTTTTTAATGGAGATAGGCAAGCGCTTGACCGCAGTCACACTTGATAAAGTGTAGATGCGGTCTACGGTGGAACACGCTTGCCTGGAATAAACCTATTCACTCTTGCCTTAAAGATACCCATGTTGTAAAGAATTAAAGATATTTGTAATGTTATTTTTTATAGAAGAGATTATGAACTGAGAACCACTGAAACAGCTCCGGGAAGGTGTGTTCAGCAAGTTAGAATTGCGAACATATAGTAATTTGTGAATAGAAGAACCTTAAATGAGTTGGCCTGCACATTCAAGGCGGTCCGCAACCTCTAGGCAGACTGGCTCGTTAAGAACTTTACTATATACACACTAAAAAGAAAATAATAAAAAATTTAAGTTGCCAATATCACGTTTGTCTTGTTGGTTTTTTTTCTGCGTATTCTATATAAAACGCATTTTATAAATAACCGCAAGCGCCCAAGTTGACTCATATTTTATTTGTATTATAATTTATTTTATGATGTGTTTGTTATTGTTAGGACAAGGTTTATATTATAAAAAAAGAATAGCAAAGCGTAAGCGAAAAGGAAATGGAACGGAACGGGGACGGGGACGGGAACGGGAACGGGAACGGGAACGGGAACGGGAACGGGAACGGGGAATAATATTCTAGGATAAAAGAATGTAGTAAATAATAAGTCACCCAACGTTCGGACAAAACAGCATTTTCCGGGTCCACTAGTATTCCATAAAAAAGAGATCACATTAATAATTTCTTTGCAGTAGAATTATAGGCACGGAGTCTACTACTACACAGTACAGTGACGTATTTTTCCGTATACGTAAGCGACTAAAGTAAGTAAGGACACCGGCTTCCTTTTTCGATAGTAATGACGCTGTCAAATACCTTGGCAAAACTTCCACTGTCCTACATAATTTGTAGGACACCTATTGTCGTATATAATCTATCTAAACCGTAGTGAAAATATTTGTACATGAATATATTTACTTTGAACTATTTCTACGTTACGAAATATAAGTCGAGTATATTACAATGTCGTGTATATATTATATATATGTACTTTTAGCTGATAGGCATATTCTTGTATGTTTGATATATATAATCTATCCTATTTATATTATGAAAACGAAAGATTGTACATGTGGATGTATGGATGTATGTCTGACGCTCTTTCACGGAAAAACTGCTCAGTGGATTTTAATAAAACTTTACAATAATATTGTTTATATCCCAGAATTACACAAAGGCTACAAATTATAATAATATTGTGTAAGTTTACCAAAATATAACGATAAATATCATGTAAGCACTAGAAAATTCTGTACTCTGTTAGCTATTCTGGCGTACGCTGCAAAAACCGTAAGAGTTATACGTATATAATGTATGAACGAAGTAGTTACCTTAAATATTTCTATAAAAAAGCCCGCGACGAAAGATAGATAAATGCTATATCTATATTTAATGTTAAAGCCATTAACTCCAAAATAGTGAAACTTTATGGACCGGCAATGGGAAAGGGAAAGGAAACGGGAACGGGAACGGGAACGGGGACAATATTACAGGATAACAGAATGTTGTAAATAGTAAGTAACCCAAGTTTGGGCAGGACAGCGCTTCTCGGGTCCGCTAGTCTATAATTCTATAATTTCTATAATAATGTTATAAATGCAATACTCACTATGTCTATCGCGCTTTCATGATAAATGATTTAAAAGAAATTTGGTAGACAGATACTCTAGAAGCTAAGAAAGGACTTATGCTACTTTTTAATGCGAAAAAAGGAAAGGATTGTAAGAGGTGTTGCAAGGTTGGATGAAACTATCGCCATTTTTAAAGCTAGAAGCCTGAAACAATTTTTTTATGCTGTAAATTAGATATAAATTAATATGTCATTCAGAGTTGGTAGTAATTTTAAACTCGGGGTGGGGGGGGGGGGTAAATAAAAAAGGGTATGAAAATATGTAAGATTTATGTTTCATGAGTTTGTGAAAAAAGACAAAATATTGGAGCTATTCTATTAATTTATGATATCATGCTACCCAACGTGAAGCAAAAACGTTCGGTACCATTTTAGGAGAATTGCGCGAACGGAGGAGTGTGAAATTTGGCACAATCATATAGTTTGTATCGAGTATTGAGTGCGAATGTTAATATTTTAAAAAATATTCATTTTAAATATATTAAATTATTTAAATAAAACTGCACGCACACCAATGCCAGATGATTTACACACACATTTATGCATTTTTAATGACGATATCAAAGCGGAGTCCTGACAACCATCACAAAATAGCAATGTATTTCGTTACAAGACATTTAATGTACTTTCATTCTGGAATGTCGTTGTACTAAGAATTAAAAAAATTATGTATACCTTCAAATAAGCAAATTGTGCGCTAAATAGAGCATTCTGTCGAAATTTCTACCAGCCGGCGATCTCTAGTTAAGATTTTTTTGGCAGTTAAATTTCGCTTCATAAGTCCTATCCCATTACCTCGATGCCCAAAAGTTGACAACCGTATGATTTTCTAGGAATTTCCTGCATTGCAGAATAACAACAAATCAAGGTTCTAAGTATGTGAAGGATTTGTACAATAATGAAGTATCTACCAGAAAATGAAGTCAGCAGAGTCTGAAATTTCATTATATAGTAAAATAAGATAGTTTTATAAAGTAACAGTATAATTTAATTCAGTATGCAAAGCTCAAATGACTTAACTGTAACAAATCAAAGTTACACGATTCCAAGGTTAGTAAATGTTCATAATTAATGAAAGCTCTGAGCAGTAAAGCAGTTGTTAGCTATAACAAAGTCAACAAAGCTCGGAAGTTGTATATTTAATAAAAGCAGAAGCTTTTACAAGGTAACAGAATAATTTACCTTACTATACAAAATATAGTTAGTGGTGCAACTTCCCTTATTAAGCTTGTTTAGTTACAAGGTTAATAACCATTTATAATTCAGTAAGACCTTGAGTTAATGAGATAACGAAATTAGCAGACTGTAAAGTTCATCTTTTAATACAATACGATAATAAATAACATAATACCATCTAATTAGAGGTAGCGCCACGCTTGCAGTCCTTTTGGTCTGCAGCCGAAATGGGCTGGCGCTACCAGGTACCAGTACCTCTTTCTCACATAGGGTCGGCGTAACGTCGCAGTAATACTGTTACAGGAAATGAAATGAAAAACATTTATTATCTGCAGATAGACAGCCACTTAAAACTAGAACAATAGATAAGGTTAAAAAATAATAATATCTTCCAACTTGAGCTCGAAGAAGAACCTTCAAAAAAGGAAGAAAACGAAGGAAAAAAGATCTTGTTCTAATTGCGTCTTGCATCTCGTTGCCTACGTAAAAAATACAAAAAAAATGACCTAATATAGCTTTTCTCTACTACGAAAATGTATTTATGGGGAAGTCCTAGACTAGAAGATTTTGAGCAGACAGAAGTAAAAAAAAAAATGAAAGCTAAATAAATTTTACTAAAAATAAGCCACTTTCTACTCGGTATCAATCAAAATGCATTTAATTATAAAAGAAAAATGACCTAATATAGTGCTTTATAAAGCTTTTCCCTGTTAGTAACATAAATTACTTTAACCTGACACGAAGGCGTTCCTATGTCTCATTTAATAATTCTTTATAGCGTCTTGCTTGTGCTCTTATTAGAGAGGTAGATTTATATGGCGGATGCAACTTATATCAAACAATTTTATTGTAGGCATGGACATCTGCACGACCAGAAGGCCAGCAGATGCGCTGCCGGCCCTTAATGACGAGTTTAGGCCACCGAGAAGTCCAATTCCAATACGTACATATTGTATACGTCAAGCAAAAACTTTTGTTATACAGAGGATTATGTGTAGTATAAATTATTAAAATAAAACCTCGCGCACACCTATGCGAAACGATTTACACACACACGTATACATTTTATTATTGGATGGATTATTGGAACCTTAAAAATGACATTGTTAATAAAATTTTGTGTGATTAAATTGTCTAATTTAGTTGTACAGCAAATAAAAAATTATACATAGCTTTAAATAAGCATATGATACGCAAATCTTATGAACTGAAAGTGCCAAATTTAGACGAGCCGCTGATTAAAGATTTTCGCGAAGTAACGCCCAGCTCCATCAACTGCTGGAAAAAGAAATAAATCTTCAAATTTTTCGAACGTCTGCACTAAATTTCATAATTCCTTTTTTGTTGCGTTCGTAATTGTTAGGACTAGGTTTGTATCATAAAAAAGAAATGGAAAAGCGAAAAGGAAATGGAACGGGGACGGGAACGGGAACGGGGGGAAATTTTGTAGAATGTAGTCGATAGTAAGTAACCCAACGTTCGGGCAGAACAACGTCAGCCGGGTCCGCTAGTATAATATATAACTTTACGGTTACTTTACGGTCACTGTTACACTCATTAATATATACAAGACATTTTTAATACATTAATAGAGAGAACTAGAAACAAAATAACTTTAAGTAATTTTTAGTAAAAAAATATTTTTTTATAATATTATGTAATGTCGTATTTGCAAATACCGGAGTTCGAAATAAACGTGACACGGAAGACTTAAGTACAGTCGGCCAAGAAATTGGTATGCCACGCTAAGGTCGAATATAGTAACGCTAAAGCAGTAAAAAACACGCCAAAGTTATTGGCAAGGTCATTTATTTCTAAGTTCAAGGTCAAAAGGCAGAGCTAAAGCGCCTGTGCTTTTGCCTCTTAACATATATTTTTTTAATTATATACTTAAAAATTAAGATGAAGATGTACTTTGAATAATCTATTCATAGTTTAATATAACTTAAAAAAATCTTACACGAATTTAAAAATAATATAATAAGTGAAAGTGATGAAAGATTGTCTCACACACACAGATAATTCAATTTTCTTTATATTTTGTTATAAAATAACCAGATGGGGCCGGTTTTGCCTTGGTATAATGAATATATAATGAAGACAGATCTCAAACGTTCACCTAACGTATATATTATTGCAATATAATGGACAATCATAGATTCTACTGTGTGACTTTGATGTGGCTGTGACTTAGTCACGATATTAGTAAGCTTCTAATAAAACAAGCTTAACAATTACATGGTGCCTTCCACTTCAAAGTATTGAAAGACTTCTTTACAAAAATGCATTATTCATTTATCAAAAATGGTCACATAGACAGCGAGGTTAAATCTGTGTGATTCCACCACAGCCTTATTGAATACCTTGGCTTGTACGAAATTCGTAAAAGTTAAGGACTTAAGTCTACTTAGTAATCTCTGAAACCAACCCGAGATTTCACAGTTAAGTCTTTCTTATAAATGTATTCCAAGTGTTCTTTCTTTCTACGAAGATATATCGTACCAAAGAGAGCGCTAAGTTAAGTAGCTCTTACCGCGGCGGGGTGTAGATGGGTGACCAACTTTAACAGTAGTTTTCACGGCATTGCGCGCTCAAGAATGGGATGAGGATGGCAATATCTGTAACCTCTTATTTCCGAGATGAATGATTTGTATGATTAGCGGCATCTACATAGTCCAGATTGGTACAAGACGGTGAATGATGGTACAAGCAACGAGAGGCCTAGACCCAGCAGTGGAAAACATTAACTGGGGTAAGACAGCGGGTATATTTTGCTAGTTACATATTAATTTAGCCCTGAGCCCAAGGCTGGCTACGCCCATGGTAATCGTGGCTATGCTTCTAATTTGGCGACGTCGTCAGACCGTCGCCATTTAAGTTACCTGTCGTAAATTTTAATATAAATTGTTTGGACACGTAACTAGTAAAGTCATGATATCTCAGAGAGGAAGAGCTCCAAATGCTAAAAAAAAGTGGTCAAGATTTCCGTATCTGATACACGATATCTGTATTGGTTAAATAACTTCAAAAGTTGTTTGGTTCAATTTCGCTCAAAGTCATTTTCTTAATGAGTTTTTAGCGAGTCCTATCAACATAGAAAATGTCAAGTGCTGTTAAATATTTAAACCTCACTGTATGCTCCAGCTTGTATGGAAACAAAACTTTTGATGTCTGAATTTAAGATTACCTTTATAATTTTAAGTTCTTTCAGCACTAAATACAGTGTTCACTGCTTATGTAGTTTCATAAATAAAGGTAACTTTAGCTCGCGCCTTCCCTCGGATTGAAGCAGTATATATTCGTAAATAGTTTATTGTTCAAATATATGGAGCATGCAACGCTTCAAATATGTATGTAGCATAAGCAAAAATGTATTTTATTTCGTAAGATTAGGTAAAAAAAATTGAATTCAATTTTAGCGTGATGACATATAGTCTAGCCTTTCTCGATAAATGGGCTATCTAACACTGTAAGAATTTTTCCAAGCTGAAGTTTGTTTTTTTGCTTGGACTGTATTTTTATCAGTGTTAGATAGCCCATTTATAGTAATTATAATAAATGTGATCGATAGATGGATAAATCATTTATTTCATAAACTGTGTATAGTCGACCAAACACAAGTGCTTTACCATTTTGGATGACGGTTACTACTTAAAAAAAATTGGCTAAGGGTTATTGTTAAAAATTAACGTAATGCATAACAAGCAAAAATGAGCCTTTTAACTAACTGACGTGCAAACGACACTCGACCTTAGCGTGGCAAACAAATTTCTTGGTAGACTATATAAAGCATAGGTCTTTAAATTAATTAGATAACAACAGTTTGCCATTTTAGGCGTGCAACAGTTAAAGTTTACTGACTGGGTGCTAGAAGACGTAAGTGAAATTTAAAAATTGTACAGGTAATGCAACGATCTCTATGGTGACATAGAACATTATACGAAAAGGAAGGAACAGTAAGTTTTACGATATAAGAACGATGGCAATTATACATAAATATTCATATAAAACCGCGTCCGGGTACCAGTACCTCTTTCTCACATGAGATCGGCGTGAAGTGGCGGCAATGCTGTCACGTCTAGTGATGGCCGATTATTTAATTAAAATAAAATGTATAAACAGGGCAAGTAAGGGGGGCGCCATAATTGGACCTCGTTCCATCCCTAAATTTACCTCGGGCCGGCACTGTATGGAGAATTACGATTTGTATAAAATGTATACAATGTACACATAATTCATAACTAATTTAATAAATCATACTCATAACTGAACTCACAATAACTTTTAAGGAACGAAAAAAAGATAATTTAAAAAAAAAGTATGTACTCATTTGTAAGCATAAGTTGTGTATACTTTTTGCTAAGTCTGTCAGCTATCATAACTTACAGCACGCGTCGGAAGAGTTTACTATAATCGCGAGATAAAAAGTTAGAAAGCTTTTCCGTGGACACGTATAATGAGTTATTTTTAGTTCCACAGTTATCGAACGCCTATAGCAGTCTTGTAATATTTTTTAATTTCAATTTTCTCTGTCTCAAAAACCGCCGGACGTAAATAAAAAGGTTAAATTTGGCAAGGAGGTAGGTGGCTTATAGCATATCGGTTAAGAACGGATTTTCCGTTAGGACCACATTAAGGAAGTCTAATTGCTCTCACAAGTTTACTTATTCGCAGACGAAGTCGCGGGAAAAAGCTAGTCCATTTGGAGTTACTTATTCCTTGTTTTTTCTTTACTATGCAGAAGTTCAAAAAGCATGTCATCCTGTTGCAGCTATGCTAATTGGATGGTTGCATTGAAAATGCTTCGAAAGCTTTTTGACGCGGTCTCTGAGCTTCGACGTACGAAAAGTAAGCAATTATAAAGAGCCCAATGAAACATGAAAGTTCAAAAATCACAGTGTAAGGAAATGTGATTTTTATAATATGCAATATTAATACATAAAATTATTAAAATAAAACCCCACACACACTAATATCTAACGATTTACGTCATTTACACACTCATGTATTTTTACTTTTACTATAAGATTGTGTCAAAGCGTATAGGTGATGGTAAAAATATTAATTGTTAAATATTAGAATGTACCTCTTAAAAGGAAAATAAAATTTGGTATTTACCTTTAAATAAACATAAAGTACGCAAATCTAAAGATTTATGGCCAAATTTTGACCATCAGGCGAAGTACTATATGTAAGTTCCAATAAAAGTATATTAATTTATTTTTGTGTAACAATGTAATTATTAATTTAATACTTGTAATGAATATTATTATCTTGTATTTAATTGTTTATGTGACATTAGTTATAATTAATTGTCTGTATAATAATTAATTTAAAAATTGTTGCATCCCTAAGATGGCATACTTTTGAGACTTTTCTCTTTTTAAGAACTGTATATTATGTATAACATTTTATGCAATAAATGATTAATGTATTGATTGTATTTCTTAGCATAAAATTCCCTTTATAGCCTTTACCCTTACTTGGAGGGAAAACAAGAATATTAGGTGTATATAATTCCTTTTGTTTGTTATATATGCTAATAAGATTATGTTAATGGGATAATGGAAATAATAAGTAATAATTAATTCATGCGCTCGTTGCAATTATTCATATAATAATTCAAACAATTTAGATTATTTGCATTTACAGAAATCTACATAATGACAACGAATTGGAATGTCAGAGCTAGAGCCGAATATGAAAATTGACTTAGTTTAAATTAGATAATATTAATTTTAGTGGAGTAGAGCAAAACGAGATTTCTCGTTTGTAAAGTCTAGCAAGTAAAGAAATATGCTAGAATGACTTCTACATAAGTCATTTTTTTAGTAACTCCATAATCTCTTTCTCTACCAAGCGTTTTTCGGTCTAGTACCAGGGTCCGCTTAAATTGCTGAAGATGTGGCCATGGGGCGAGTTAAGATGCCCGCCTACCGTCTGCGGATGCGGATGTTTGAAAACCAGTGCTATAATTGGTCACCCATTTATCACCCGGCCGTGGTAAAAACTGCTTAACGATTGACTAAAAATGCCGGCCACCGATTAAGCTATGACCTCCTCTTTGGTCTATTGACAAACAAAATACGGAAATTATAATACATAATAAAAAAAACTTAACATACTTATGCTTTTAAGATTTTAGTTTTCCCTCAAATTGGGCTAAAACGCGTACTCTAGTGGATCTGTATTTCGGAAGGCACGTAAAACAGTGGTCCAGTCTCGTGTAATGTCACTTATTAATATTAATCGTGAGATTTTAGAAATTGTGGGGTTTCATGCGATGACGTCAGATAGCAATCGGTCATCTTAACTCTTCAATTGAAAGCGAACCGGTACTAGAACAGGATAACGGGAGACAAAGAATAAGTAGGTACAAAAGTGGTGGAAATAAGAGAAGGGGGGCCCACAAAAAGTCCAGCTGGGCCGAAGAGTAACCGCAGTACGGTCCTCATCATCGAAATTAATAATAATAAAATACAAAAGTAGCAAAAGAAACGAATCTAGTACTTTGCAGATCGCATACCACCTTTTGCTGTTGAGCTCTAAAAGCATACAGCTAACTAGCAAAACTTAACTACATACATATAACATAACTTGCTTCCCTAACAACATAACTTTTCCCACGGTGAAAATTTAACGCTGTGTCCCTAGCTCCATTATTTATCGTAAAAAATTAAACACATTACTTAGCAAACTTCAGCGACAATTCTACGTCTTATTCACGCTATTTTTTTTTTGATTTCTTAAAACGAATTCTATCTGTAACAGACATAGAGTTAACTTTACTTCAGCAGATGTATGCGCTACACCGAAGTTACTTTGCGAACATCGTCGAAAACCCTACATTTTATTCAGACTATCCTTGCTATCTTAAAAAGAACTCTAGTAAGATAAATATAGAGTCGACTTTACTTCAAAAGGTTCATAACTAGTGTTTTCGTAGTTAGTTACAGTGCGGCAAACAGTGACAAATAAGTAGACAGTGGCTGCGTGACCACAGGACGGCTCTAATGTTAGAGTAAATATACACATTGTCCATATATTAGCGTGGGAAGCTCGCACTTGAGGTAAAAAAACTAATTATAGGGAACCTTTAGATCTTGTTAAAAGGTCTTTTCCATTTAACTTTAACGTAACTATTTACTAAAAACACATTTCTCAGTATAGTAGGAAAAATGTTGCAATAAAACAAAAAACGAGCCATAGAACGCAGCATTTTAGGTGTTAAAAGAACTGACCGATTTTATTTAACCAACCTTTTGTCCATGCTTGGGTAATCAAGTAAGTAGGTTGTGGGGAAAAAGTAAGCAAAACTAAAGTGGGAACGGGCTAGGCATGTGGCAAGAATGGTACCGCAAAGGTCTGACAAATGTGACATTATGGATTCCAACCAATGGCCGCCTACGACCAGGTAGGCTGTGGAAGTGGTGGCGAGTTAATTTGGATGCCTTTGCAGGGAAGACGAGGTTTCAAGTGTAGCCCAGGATAGGAACGAATTGATTGAGAAGGGGGAAACCTTTGCTCAGCAGTGGGACACTTTAGAGTGATTAAAAAATAGTAAGAAATAAACTACTGTTTGTAAAACAGTAATATGAACGAAGCATCGGGAAAGTCGAGAGGGTATATTTTTTTATAGAGATAACTAGGTAACAGTGGCGTACCTTGGGTCAATAGGGTAACGATATAAATTTTTGTATTTTTTCAAGGTGTACCGCTTTTCATCCCTTGTGATATAAAATAAAATAGCCAAGACCATGTCTGCCTAGACACGGTTTTCGCTATATGGATGGGTTCGGTATCTGATACGCGATAAATGTATTTGTTAAATAACTTCAAAAGTTATTGTCCGATTTCGTTTAAAATAATTTTCCTAATGAGTTTTTAGCATGATCTATCAACATTGAAAATTTCAAGTCTCTACGTCTAATAGTTTGGAAATACTAGGGAGAGGACCATCTTGTAGGCATACAGATCGAGGGGCTTTAAGGGTCCCTTTTAGTACTCCGGAATCCTAAAAGTATTTGTATATGAATATTACAAAAGCGTCAAGCCTACAACCAAAACGGTAACGGTCTTATACCAAATGTTATACAATTACACCACAATTTGTTATTACAAATTCATTCTACATTCACCGTGTCCGTGTCCCCGCGGAATTAATCGCTAAATGAGCCGCTGTCACTATAAACGAGTGCGACATACAAATAACCTGGTAGTAGACCCTTATTTGCTGCGGTCGCGTGGACTTTCAAATGTCCATATTATATACGTAACAAGACAGTTGGACAAATGTCTCGAGAACTGGAGGTCCGTACTCAATTGCTCAGAGAAACGCCCACTTTCAACCTGGTCTTTTTATGTCAGTAAAGTGTTAAACAAGCCTGTCTAATGTTAGCAGCTTCCATCGGCCTATAGACGGCTAAAAATAACCTTGGTTGTGGAGCCTTATTTAGCTGTGTGTGTGTGTGTGTGTGTGTGTCACGTGACATTCTAAATGTCCATATTAAATGCGTAACAAGAAATCTTGACAAATCTTGTAAACTGGAGGTCTGGATTCCGGACCAACCACGGAAAATCGAATCACCACCTTTACAAATGGGGACTTATAGATTCACCGTGATGTGACTGCGGAGCACCAGATCAAACCCTGTCACTTATGTTGAACGAGTGCCCAGGCTGTTCGAATTATGGCTTGAATGTTAAGTGTTCATAAGCCATCTGCTGGCCTTCTAGTCGTGCAGATATCCATTGGAGTCAGTAGGCATAGAGCTGCCAGCTCGTTTGCCCCTTGTAACATAAAAAAGTCTATATGAATAAACAATTTTGACCTTGCTTGCTTACATTTTTCGATTTTAAATTATATAAACGAAGTTCTATGTTTATTTATGTTGTTAGTTATTCACATAACTATATTGAAGTTACAGTGGGTTCAAAAATCGCACTCTGATTTCAAGTTTACACTTGAGATAACAGTGCTCAGCATAGCTCAACTTTTCATTCTGTTGAGTCGAGCTAAGCCAAGCTTTGCTTCTGTTTAGAAAAGCACTGTTACGGACAGATGAGACATGCACGACATGGCGGCGTCTTCGACCGTGGACGCCGTCGGACGGACTGATCCCGGCTCAACCCACCTTAACTCGCCCCAATTTCAATCTAAATGGGCCCTGTTACTAGACCGGGATAACGCTAGGAAGAAGAGGAAGAAAGAAAGATTAAATACTAAAATATACATGTTTACATATCAGGTTTTTTTTATGTAACTTAAAAGTAAAATATAATATAAGTCTGTAATTTGCAAGTAACTAACAAAATAATATAAGGCCATAGTGAAAAAAAAACTGCCTATATCTATTTGTCATTTCATTTAGAGTAACTTTCGCAACGGCTTGTCCAATCTTGATAGTATTTTTATTTATTTTATCAATATAAGAGTTATAGATAAGGGTTTTAATGTTGCAAACATCAAACCAATCTAGCATGTATTATGCATACCAACGTTCCTCTTGTATCACTCAGTCTATTGATGGAAACCGCATTTAAATCCGTAGCGTAGCTTCAGAGATCTACGCGTACACACACCTGATATAAAATACACACATCGACTGGGGCCAGATAAAAGATGCCTTGTCATTATCCCTTACGTGCCCTTTCCAAAAATATCTTGTATCGTGACCTAAGAACTTTGGGAAGTCTAGATGCCTTTTCATCTTCTATTTATACACTTTGACGTTAAATTAAATTAAATTAAGAGTTACTTGTTAGAGACTTGGTATAAAATACGCACATCGATTGGAGCCAAATGTACGGTGGCTTGCCATTATCCCTTACGTGCCCTTTCTAAAAATATCTTGTATAGTGACCTAAGGACTTTGGGAAGTCTAGATGCCTTTTCATCTTCTGTTTATACACTTTAACGTTAAACAAAATTAAATTAAGATTAACTTGTTACACACCTGATATAAAATACACACATCGACTGGGGCCAGATAAAAGATGCCTTGTCATTATCCCTTACGTGCCCTTTCTATAATAAAGATATAGGATGTAATAAAGTAAAAATACTACATACATAACGATATACTACAATACATAGTTATATATATATATATATATATATATCTATGTCGTGTTTAAAAGAAAATGCTGTTTCAGCTTCTGTTTAAATGTGTGTACACTAGAAATATTTCTTAAATTGTCTGGTAATTTTTCATTCTTTTAGAAAAATCGAAGACTTCGTATTGTTAGAACTGGACCAAATTAAAATAGGACCACAAGGGCAGCACCAACTTTTAAGTAAAAAAATATTTTAACTTTATATTATTATGTAGGTCTATATATTATCTTCAAATGGGTATATCAAATACAAATTACAAAAATAATTGTTTTTCCAAATAGGTTATTTACCTAAATGTAGGGTGTTGGAGCCTACCCTATAAGTTACTATTACTAGT
Source organism: Charaxes varanes (assembly GCA_024363005.1). Classification (NCBI taxonomy): domain Eukaryota; kingdom Metazoa; phylum Arthropoda; class Insecta; order Lepidoptera; family Nymphalidae; genus Charaxes; species Charaxes varanes. The sequence goes on along the minus strand of JANCMC010024009.1, from coordinate 5,318,743 downwards.
ACTTGTGGGGGGCGGCCCCGCTCTTCGCCCCCCCCCCACCCCCGTCCGTCGCCAAACAATGTCAAACTTTGGTGATACCCTACGCCCCCTTTAAAGTGTGATTGTGTATGTAATTTATATAAAGTTATCCCCCTTATAACACGGTTCTCTTATAACGCATTAATTCTATTATAGACAATGTTATAAAATATATAATGCTCATTTAAGGTCGTACAAACGCGTTGTACGAGAATAATCCTATAACGCGTTTTCCTATAATGCGCAATAAATCTACCGTGTTATAGAGGGGGATTTCGGTAGTCATTTTTATTTATTATTTTAGGTAAAAGTGATGAGTGAACAGGTGCCAGCGCTGCTGGAGTTGGCCACCGCGTCCCATCTCAACGCGCAGGCCATGGAGCGGATCGCGGAGGCCTCTCAGACACAGGTGAGGGTTGTGCGTGACACATGTACATACATGCATACATCTTTACCATAGTTTTATTTTAGACTTTTAACACCTCGTTTGGAATGGTTTTTATTTCACTGGATGTTGCTTCTTTGCAGAGAAGTTCGCAAATTGACCTGGCGCTATGGCTGGCTATCAGTTTATTTTTATATATTACAAGGGGCAAACAAGCACGCGGTTCTCCTGATTATAACAATACTACTAGAAGGCTCGCAGATGCGTTGCCGGCATTTGAAGATAGGTTTAGGCCGCCGGGTTCTCTTACAGACTGCACGAAACCCGAAAACAATACCATCACTTGACATGACAGAATATTAAAAATCCAGCGTTTAATAAAGTGTACGTAAATAAAGCTATAGAAAGATAGAGAGAGATATAGATTTTTTTGACTTAGACTATCTGAGTCAACTTTTACAGATATTGTTGGTTTTTCAAGACATAATAATAAAAACGATAGAATTGTATGACTCATACCAGAGTGTCCATGGGCGCCGGTAGGCACTTCGGTGCCTGCTGCCTGCTCGTCTGCCCCCTTGTAACATAAAAAAAAAAGACATGCTAAAAACTCATTAGGAAAATTATTTTGAACGAAATCGGATACCAACATTTGAAGTTATTTAACAAATACATACATTTTATTATAATGTCAAGTTGGAATATCTGACGTAGATGAGACTAGAAACTTGGTTATAATAAGTAAGACAGTACACGTTTGAGTCATGATTAATTGATATTACTTAATTTTAAAGTATTCAACTGGCTCTGACAGAAGATATTCAGTTAGCTCTTTATCGCCTGTTTGCTCATGGCAAATCATAACTTTACATAATATTATTTAATCATCGGTTGGTCAAAATTAGCCAACAGATCTTTACATTTACGTACTACATATACTTATTTACAATTATATACAAAAATTTTAATATTCGTAATAGTCTATTTATTCAAGAAACCGTTTACAGAAGTCCCTTCTGTGTGACAGCATTCGATAGTAAACGGGTGGTTAACATGAATATAATAGAAATAAATAGTTAGAAAAAAAACGGACAAATTAAAGCAAATCTCCGGCATCTTACTCAATAGTTGAGCCAACGTGTTTCTTGATGGTTCTCTCGACAAAATATTTCCTAAGCATTTTAGAATTAACAAGATTTAAAACTGATGCTCTGGCAATGCCAATGAGTCCAATAGGCCAAATAAATAATAATCAAGCTTTACTTATCGGAAATAAATAACCAGCAGGAAAACGAAATTATTTTGCTTGAATTCGCGAATAAATAGCAGAGAAAATTGGTGGTATACTCTAATTCGAACGCTACACTACAGTTTAAATAATTGTAAGTAAAATATTTTCATAGTACACTATTTTGTTTTTCGTCGGCTTCTATACAGGCAATTAGAGCATTGAAATGCCCTTGCCACTAGAACGAACATTTAAAAAACTATACGGAATTCACTAGTACGCTTTTTAGTCAAACTATGGCCAATTGGAATGTAGTACGTTGTTATAGATACAAAATCGGTTTTATATTGTTTCAAGTTATCATTAAACACATGAGAAACTTAACACGAATTATCTGTTGTGTAATTCTGCAATAAGTTGCCACTATTTTTAACCGACTTTAAAAAGTAGGTTTTCAATTCCATTGTATGTTTTTTTTTTATATTGTGCTAATGTATGTAACGCGATTACTCCGCCATTTATGAAATGATTTTGATGATTTTTTTTTGTTTGATAGACCATACTTCAGAGGCGGTTCCATATGAATTTTATCAATATCGGCCCAGCGATTTTTGTGTAAACAAAAAAAATTCTAAAACTTTATATACATATAGACTGCAAGCGTGGCGGTACTTCTATCACAAGTAAGTAGCCACACCTGATATATTACAATCATTTTCTTAAAAAGGAGGAGATTCTCAATTCCGCGGTTTGTTTATGTTACTTTAGACACCAACTAGTGTATTGAAGTCTGTGCCATCTGCATCGTCTTAGCGGGAAACTTATTTGGCTTGGTACCGACTTCAACACATCAGTAAGTGTCTACCAAATTGTATAAAATTACTTATTATTTTTTGCTATTTAGTTCCTTGACGTTATTTGAAGGCGGTTTTCTTTTTATTTAATTTTTTTTAAATAATACTTTTTATTCTTAATACGTCCGTTTTCCTTCCCGTTTTAAACTTATACAATTTGTACTAGGTACAGATATGTAGACAGCGCAACGTTGTTGCATGGGTATTATAAACCGAGTACCTCACGAGTTTCAATCTATCTCTTCACAAATAGGTAATACTTACAAATTCAACCCTTTTCCTTCTTGATTATTTGTTTCTTATTTCCTCCTCTCACAGCAATAAGAATAACTTATTGCTGTGACTTTGATCTATCGGTCATAGTTTTCACATCTCTTGCGAGCAATTTTCTAATCGCGTAATACATCTTTGTTATCTTTTAACGCCAGCTCCTTCTAGAGCAAATATGTTCTCGAAATATTAAACATCTCTATCAGAGTAACTTTCTACTATTTAACGGTTAAATCATTTAAACTGGGTCGTTCTGGAGAAGAAGTAATGGATATTTCCACACCTGTAAATAGTAGATTATTTTAAGGTTGTATTTGTGTAAAAATCTATGTATATAAATCCCAATCGTGCGAATAAATTATTTTTATTTGAATAAATTTTAGAAAATGGAGTGATCAACAGATCGTCTAGTAAATTTGGACGGTAATCATAAAGTTCAAGTATTAGTGGAGCATTTCAGGGAAGGCAAAACAATTAAGTGACGTTAGTATCGTATAAATACTGATGTCAATATTTTTCAATATTTATACTATGGTAACAATAGTCAAACACGAAATATCTGCGGTTAAAATGACAATTGAAATGTAAACGTCTCTCGGGAACGGGGATAAATAGAAGTAAATACTAAGTAGTCCAACGTTCGGGCAGGATATTGTCTACCAGGTACGCTAGTTGAGGATAAAATTAAGTAATAAATTAGTTAAAAATAGAGGAGCAACGTAAGACGTTTAAATTTAAGAGAAAGAGTGACGAACTAGTTGATTATATAAGACAATTTGCAAACTATCAATCAATTTGAATATAAAAAAAATATAGTTAAAATGTCTGTTTAAAATGTCGAAATAAATTTTTCAGTTATTGCATATGGCCTTATAGCCGTTATACGCGAGCCTCACCTATCTACCAATAGAAAAATATGGGTAGCGAAATCGAATGTGTCACGCGTTCCAGTGTTTCACTGAGTGAACTCCAGTCGTGCGTCGGAGTTGACACACACAATTTTTTTTTGTATTAGTGACAGTATTTATTGTCTAATCTAAGCAAATATTGTTAAATATTAAATGAGTTATAATGTTATTAGAATCTATTTATTTATACGCTTTATTGTACACCTTAAAAGAAATTAACAGATAAGAAAGTAACATACAGGAAGACAATAAGTACAAAAGGCGGTGTTGTCGCTGAAGATCGATTTCTTCCACACAACCTTTAGGACAAGGAAATATATGAAGTGGTAAAAGAGTGTGTGGTGCGTAATAACACATGAATCAATATTTAAAAAAATAAAAAGAAGAAACAAAAATAGTATATAGTGTGATGAGTTGAATGCCGCTTTGCCTTTTAAACTGTAACCAGATAGCAAAAATTGGCCAAAGCGTGTCAAGACACGCCCATATAGAAGGGTTCCGTATCTGATACGCTATAAACGTCTTTGTTAAATAACTTCTAAAGTTATTTGTCCGATTTCGTTCAGAATATTTTTTCTAATGATCTTTTACCATGTTCTATCAACATGGAAAATTTCAAGTCTCTATGTCTAATAGTTTGGAAATGCTAGGGGAGGGGACCACCTTACGGGTAGACAGACGGACGGATAGAGCGATATTATAAGGGTTCCCTGTAGTACCACGGAACCCTAACAAAAAAGGGACACCTTTACAGTATACTAAGTTGACGTTACAGCTTATAGTGCTCGCAGTTTATATCGGAACACTCACTATATAAGCTAGTTAAAGGTTAAAACAAACACATAAAGATCAAAAAGAACAAAAGCTAGTATGTAACTGAAATATTTATAGGATTATATCATAAGAGAGAAAGGAAAGATTAAAAAGAACAAGTAAAACTGACAACCAATAAACAACTACTTCAGGTATTATTCTAGGTAGTTTTATCCGTGAGTGTCATGGTACACGTATGCATTTTAAACTAGATCGTTTCTCGTCCTTAATAAATTTAAAAGAGGTTTTACACTTAACCATTCTACGTTAAAGAAACAAATGCTTCATTACAATAACCCAGCACTTTCTGAAATTGCTTACAATTTTTGCTAGCGGAAAATTACTCATCCTACAACGTGTTTCGCAGCCAAATAGAAATATCTCTCCGTTGCCGAAATACGTTTTATTTATGCAAACGAGGTACGTAATGCCGGTGTTACCGCTCCATTGTACCGCAATCAGCTACTCGGGGCCTCTTTTAATTGCGGACAGGATTTAATGGATGCAGGATATAATGTTGCTTTAGAAAATTCTATCTCTTCTTAGGGAATAATAACTTGGTAGGTACCAAAATTGTCATACGAGAAAAAAAATGATATGCATAAAAATTTTGGGCAAGAACTTTATAAACAATTATTTTTTTAATGGAATTTCCAATATTTTTTTTTGTTTTGACACAAGTGCACTTTATTAATATTTCCATTAATTAAGTATACATACACTAATAACTTAAAGATGTTTACAATGCACTTAAATTTATATAATAATAAGAGGAAAACTATATACATAATAATAAAAAAAAAACTAATTCTAAATTAAACTAAAAAAACATATTACATAATAAAAATATACAATGAAAATAAATGCACTTCAAAATAAATCTTAATTTAACACTTTTACCTAAACTAAAAACTTAAGTTAACTGCAGTAATTCTGTTTAGACGTCCGTAGAAAATTTTCCGGCGGTCGTTGAACTTATGACGAGAGTTTTTCACTAGAAGCAAAGGAGCAATACCCTTCAACAAAGAGTAGTTTCAGTGCCGAAATAAAATATGATTTACTAGCTGTTTCCTGCGATGTCGTCTGTGTAAAACTGTCGAGCGTCCTTAAAACTCCTTAATCTGACTGTATCTTAAAATCCTGTTGTGTAAATTTCTACTAACTATAAACTATCACCCAAAATGAAATTTCATCGTTGTACGTCCCGTGTTTTTCAAAATTTCATTTTTTTTTGTTTGGTTGGACACGACCTCTTTACATTTGAACTTTTTGACGTTTGACCAGCGAACATATAAATATTTTGAAATTTTTTTGGCAAAAGTCATAGAACGTGCGGAGAATGTGAACAGTATATCGTTAACCCCAGGTTAAGCTAGAGCAGATTGCTACCAATAAAATATTATTATAACAATGCCTGTCAGAGATTGCTTTTAGCAATAAGGCCGCCTTTGCACTACCATATTGTTTAAGCTGTATATGTCTATAATTGCTTTTTTACCTAAATGTGTGTGCAATAAAGTGCGGACAAAACCGACGAAACGTAACAGCATCACGTTTCGTCCGTTTTGTGAGTGTTCCCAATGACGCAAACCCCTCTTTAAAGGTCAGCGACGTATCTGCGCACCTTGTGGTGGTGCAGAAGTCCCATGGGTGCCGGTAGTATCTTAGGTGACACTCCTACCTGTTGGAAATATCTTTAGAATGTTTTAAATAATTTATCAATTGATCAGTAACAACTGACTGGCCCGTTGGCGCAGTGGGCAGTAACCCTGCCTTCTGCTCCGGTGTCGTGGGTTCGATTCCCGCCTCGAGTCTGGGTGTATTATCCATATGTATGTATGTATATATTTACAAAAAAAAAATTCTTACTCACGCGATAGGTTCGCAGCGGTTGAACCAATGCATTTTTTAAAATATTCTTTGTAGTTCGAAGAAGGTAAGGTAAAACAGAATTGGGGTTCTTCACAAAGATACAAAATCAGTGGAATTGGACAAATCTTTTAATTATAAATTACATCGTATTGCGATTCCAGCCCATTAATTTTAATCCTACTATAATTTTTTATAAACACTATTACTGGTTTTATTTTTATGATACCTTTTAACCTGTGATTTAACCAAAGATTCACTGTCTCGCTTTATAATCATTTAAACGTCTAAACTGTATGCTGATCGCTGATTTAGTAGAAAACAAGAGGTTCAACATAAAATCCCCCTCCTACATAAATGTTCAACAGATGACGAGTTTAGGCCACCGGAAAGTCTCACAAACCGAACGAAACGCGACAACAACACCATCACTAGACGTGACACATTCGAGTTTCGAGTGACAACGAGATAATTTGGAAAATATATTAAAAGAAAGAACATATCTTGTAGCGCATTTTTTTGGGCTTATACATTCAGACTAATATCACAAAATTAAAGTAGAATGAGTTCGTTCACTGTGTAAGATGCGATGCGAGAGCCACGCGAGTTACCAGAGCGCTAGTGTAGTTAGAGAGTATAGCCAGCTATAAAAAAAGATTTTATACGTAATATATGTAAAGATATCATGTTTAATAATTGTGTTAGTAATAATTAATACAGAGGAAGTTGTAGTTCAATCAGTGGCCGGCATTTGAGTCGATCGTTAGGTTAAGCAGCTCTTACCGCGACCGGAGATTTTCCTATTTTTGTCAAATACCCGACATCCTCCGTGTTTTGGAAGGCACGTAAAGCAGTGGGTTCTGGTTAATATGATTAATTAATATTAGTTGTGAGATAATATTATTATTATCATCATTAACATAAATTGAATTATTCAAAAAATATTCTTTTTAAAACATAAAGGAATTATAAGCCATAAATTTAGATTCGAACGACATCATTGTCGTTAAAAAATCACTCTCCAGTTTATATATTTAAAGGCACATCTGGATGGGTGGCATCAGCGGACGTATAATAGTGGTTTGGTTCGTATCCTCATTTTCCATAACTTGGTTAATTTACACAGCACTTGGAGCTAAAATCTAAAAGAGACGGATTCCTTTGCAATGCTCCATGGATAGACCGTTCAGGTATCGAGTCCATCGTATTGCAAAAGAACGAACCAGGACAGTGCCTCGGATTTGTGACCTAAGTGTAAGTTTGAGGGATCCCTTTAACGTGTACATGAGTGTTCACTCACCTCCACTGCCCGTGTTACCTTCCCTGCTCAACCAGTCTCGATCTGATCTCATCCTTTAGTGATATCCTTCTATTAGTCTCCACCACGATGATGGTGATCAATCTTATTTCTTCGAACGTCTCAAAGGTTGCTAATAAACAATGTTTTTCTAAATTACATCCTCCTACAGATTTAATAAAGAGATTGGATAAAGATTGCTGCAGTGTTAGCCCTGCTTGGTGCGCGGCGCTCCATAATGGAAACAAACAAGCGTCGGTCAAACATTTGTTGTGCACCTCCGAGTGAGATTTCAGCCAGCTAGCTATCGGTGCTGAACTTTGTTTTCAAATCGCACTTTGAGTGCTTCTATTGAACATAGATGTAATTTAAACTCTAATACTATCTTCATCACACAGAATCGCTCGTGGAAAATCAGAACTTTTTAAATGAAAGGTACCATGTATTCTTTCATGTATCTCTAATTACGTGTATACAGTTTTAGGATGACCAGTTGAGAAGTTAAATCTTCATATTATAAAGAATGATTTATTAACTCAAAAACATTAATATGGCAGAGTAATATTAATCTTATTTATGTATTTCACAGACAATTAAAATTACATACAATGTTTAAAACGGTAAAAATAAGGTTTAAAAGATATTATCCTCTTACGTTGCATGTCCCACTTAAAAGCTAAGTGGTCGTGCTTAAACTTCTTATTGCCTACAATGATTTAAAAATACAAGTAAAACAAACTGTTACAATATGTATATGATTACAGAGAATTACATAGGCATGTTTAATCTACAGTATTGGCTAGTGCCAGTGGGTAGGTCAGCGATGTACATATATATTTCTACTTCGTCCCTATGGACTCATAAATAATACTTGTATTGTGAAACAACAAATTAGTTAATAGGTAAATGTCGATAAATTATGCCATAACTTTGGCTGCCGTCTATATGCAGGCGCGGATCCAACCTTCAAAAAGGTGGTGGGCAAGGGCACTCAATTTATGATCGGTATTCGGCCTAACGCAGGTCGACGTATAAACTTGCTTGTGATCGATATAGAACAGTCCTCCAAAAGATATGTATTATGATTTTTTTGTAAGTAAGGATAAGGAAGAAAAGAATATTATTAGACTTTCGATCTCAAAAGACCGTGAAAGCGTGACGTCATACGGCCATCACGACGCCAATTAAGGTGATACTCATGCCAATCGTGGCTACCACGCTGGATCCACGCCTATCCATTACTTTTTTCCCTCGGGGATAGTAGGTACTTTTTTCTGAGTTAAGTCTCCTAGGTCCTTTTGGACACCTGACGACGACTACGATCAAATTTCATGAAAAACCGAACCGATCCGATGAACTTTTCGAACCGAAGTAAGTCGACGAGTCGACTTTACTTATCAACGCTAATGCAATCCGCGTGACACTTAAGAAGGATCCTAAGTAAAGTGGACTCATCGACTTACTTCGCTACGGACAGTTGTTACAAAGCCCTCAGGTTTGACTGTCTGCAGCCGTCGAAACTATCGCTTCAGCAAACAGTTTGAGTTATACAGACAATGGGTTCAATATAAAACATTCTCGCACCCATTTGCGTCTAAGCGTGGCACCTAATAACCTAAATATAATGTCGCAGGCAGTTGTTATTGACGGCTCGCGTGATCCCGCGCCATATCGAATCAAACGCGCCATTCAGGCCATAAGACACGCAGAAATGTTAAAATATTTCAATTTTCAGTTACATTTTCGAGAAAAGCTATCCTTCGTTCACAAGTGTGTCTTGACATTTTTATACGGTATATTTTCACTGATTTTTCTTTCTTGTAACTAGGAATAATATATAGTCGTTGTTATACATAGTGTTCAACAATATTAGTAATATTACCTAATTTTATAAATATGACTGGGTCTTTCTTTGGTTCTTAATCTTTCACGCCTTAACAAGGCACAATAGTAACTTACGAGCTTAATTGCGAGTGCACATATTTGACAAAAAACTGCTTGTCTATACTGTCGGTTTACGGACGAACGTGATAAAGCTAAACAGGCAAAACGTGACAATGAGTCATGCTTTTTTTGGGTGGCGGCGTTCAAACGGCGTTCATCGATTTGCAAGACGTTATGACTTTCTTTCTTCTTTGTTTTTTTTATTACAAGGGGCAAAGGAGCAGACGGTTATTCACGTAAGTGCCTTCCAACGTCCATGGACATCTGCACGACCAGACGGCTCGTACATTCGTTGCCGGCCTTTAAAGAGGGGTTTAAGCCACTAGCAACCTTTACAAACCGAACAAAACGCGACAACATGAACATCACTTTTCGTGACAGCATTGCCGCCACTACATGCAGATCTTATCTGAGAAAATTGCAAATCAAAAGAACGTGGAACGAAGCGTATCGCTTCCTCTTATTGGATAAATAGATAGGATTACAAGAAGGAATGGAGTAAGAGGATATAAAGGTAGATGGAAAAGAGAAAAAGTACTATTGCCACGGGGTACTGACAATGGCAGCTAGGGTAGTTCGGTGTGGCGTACCCATAGTGAATCTGACCATTAATCGGACAGATAAGAAGGAAGATCCAGCCCCTGGACGTAAGTAAAAAAGAGTGTCCTTTCATAGCTTAAAATTGGCAATATTTCCTTAAACTCTTACATTACAAACGCTCGTTTCGCGGCCGTCAAATCCATCTGTAGAGCAACGTAAGCCGTGAACTCTGCCCTTATTGCGAATCGGCAATCCAACGTTATTTCCTGCACCACCACCGCTAAACTTTCTATTTGCGAGCTACGTCCAATCACATCTCTAACTTTCGTTACTATACAGATAACTAAAACCTAATTTTTTAGGGTTCCGTAGTACTACAAGGAACCCTTACAGTTTATTAGACGCAGAGACTTGAAAATTTCCATGTTGATAGAACATGCTAAAAACTCATTAGGAAAATTATTTTTCATGAAATGGGACAACAACTTTTGAAGTTATTTAACAAATAGCTTTATCGCGTATCAGATATGGACTTCTGTTGGCCGTTTTATGTCACCAATCAGGACAAAAAATACCAATTTAAAGCGATTTTATCAATATAAATAACGTAATGCATATTTCTCTTTACTAATATGACATAGTACCGAATTCATCGTAATAGCAATGACCTAATACAGGCTTTATCAATCGGTATAACTAAATACAAATTTCACTTAAGTTTTTAAAATGATATCATTTCGTCATACTTGTTGATATCTTTAGCGAAAAATACTCAACAAAGGATCTATTCGATGACTGGCCCGTTGGCGCATTGGGCAGTGACCCTGCCTTCCGTTCCAGGGGCTGTGGGTACGATTCCCGCCCCGAGTCTGTGTATAAGTTTTCGAAGATCAAGGACAAAAATCCATAATGATCGATTGAAGACTTTTAACACTAATAATAATTAAAAAAAAATGGATATAGCAACTATCGTATATACCGTCCTTGTAATTACAAAAGGTTTGTTTAGAAAAATGAAATGCATTATCTATGAATAAGATTTAAAAATTGCATTAGAGTCATAAATAATTGAAAATATTGTAGTATTCGAGTACTAAAAAAAAGTATTAGCGGGTACTTTCCCGTCCTTCAATCCCACTGATGGAAAGACGGGAAAGTTGGTCATATTTGGTTTATATATTTATATTCGTTAAAATATATTATCGGTTAGTAAACATTCTTAGCAGAATAAATCTTGTGTGTATTATTTTACTATTCCTTGCGTTCTTTTTTTAAAACCGTGCCATTTTGTAGAAACTTTTTACCTCGCACAATATCTATGTGTAATCAAATCACCCATTCCTGCCCACTTAAATGAAGCTACAATAAAAAGGCCTTTACACTATGCCGATTTTATCCCTGACTCGTTAAGTAACTCCAGATAATTCGCATTAGGTTGGATTAAAGGCGATATTTAAAAATAAAAGTTATTTACGCAGTGTATTTTTGTACAATAATAAAATTGTACAGTTTTCAGTACAATTTTTTCAGTATGTTTAACTTCTTCTTCCTAGCGTTATTCCGGTTAAGTACTAGGGTCCACTTAGATTGCAGAGGACATGGCTGTGGGGCGAGTTAAGATGACTGATTGCCATGCAACGTCATCCTCGCAACCACCACGTTCTCTACAGTCTTACGACTAATATTACTCAGTGACATTAATCGGGTCCCACAGTTTTACGTGCCTTCCGAAACACGGAGGAGGTCGGATATCAAATATAAACCAGTGCCAGAATGGCTTATTCACCGTAAAGGCGCTACCCTTCTGAAACATTGGATAGATTTACAAATTTCAAATAGATTTAGATAATGCATACTTTAAAGCAGTTTTTATTCTTGTAATCCCAGCATGTAAAATTTAAAAATTAGCACTTGTAATGAGTGGCGAAGCGAGTAATTCGCGTGATTACATTGGTGCAAGTATTTGTAGTAGGGACCTATTTAACGCGAGCTGTCGTGATGTAATAAGCTGGATTGTTTCATAGATACCGTATCCCGGAAACGTGCGGCAACGCTGGGGTTATGCAAGCTATCAATTAGAACGATTGTGTTACGCCATACCTATGGGATCGAACGGGTGCTGTTGTTTTATTTGTTCACGCGATTTCAGTTCAAACAGACACCAATTTGTTTGGCTTTCGATAAATAGTTCTTTGGTTTAATTCTTATTAGGTTATAATAGTGTTGCGCTAAAATATATGAAGTTTGTCCTAGATCTTTTGACTGACATGCTATGTAAAATTATTCTTTCATAAGACATTCAGCGAGGTTCACATATTATGGAAAGGATACAAAGGAAATTAAATAATTGGCTTGACAATGGCACAAAATTTGAGTCGAGTCTAAATTTGGACAGGATAAATTCTATCAGGTGTGATATTAAATAATATGTATAGTTAATAACATACAATAATTCTAAGTGTGGAAAACGGAAAACAGCCTGCGAAGAAGAAGAAGAAGAACATACAATATTTAGAATATAAACATAATTACAAGTATAATAAGCATAAAAGTAATTAGGTCTGAACTTCTAATCTCAGTTGTACAAGAAAATGAAACAGGTAGACACAAGAAAACATGGCCGTTGTATTTATATATATTATGACTGTGACGGATATATAGTAGTTTATTACCTGTAAATCTAATTAGGTCAGCGAGAATAAAGGGCTACGGCGGGATCTTAAGACGAATTTCACTGTTTTACTTAATTGGCAAACATATTAAACAAAAATTCAAAAATTTATCTCGTCCTACATTAAATAAGCATTAGAAAATTATACTTCCCTTTAAATGCCAACTGATGCTTAGATTTCTTTAATAAAGAATACCTTAAGGTATTCTTTATTAAAGAAAGAAGTATGGAAAATATTATCATTACCTTCAAGTGCTTATGTTTGTACGAGTTAATCCATCCCTTTGGGGTTTTTTGATACTTCTTTTCAAGAGTCTGTCTTTCTTTCTTACTTTCCAAATCAGTGGAATCTTATAAAAGTCATTCAATGTAGTTAATGCCATCTTCCACCTGGACATAGATTACCTTGACATGTCTGGAAGTCTCTAAACAGATTTCGGATTCAAGTTTGCCGAGGCAGGGTATCATGGCGCCGTGTTACGAGGAGGGCCGACCCCAAATGGTGGGATAAGGCACGGAAGAAGAAGAAGAAGAAGACTTTTAACACATAGGCTTAGTAATACTAGACAGCGCATTCGATGTAATCCATGTTCTAAATTTCTTCTTACTCTTCCTAGCGTTATATCGGTCCAGTCAGTACTAGGTTCTGTCTAAATTGCTGAAGATGTGGCTTTGAGGCGAGTTAAGACGACCGACCACAGACTGACGTCAATCTCGGAACTCCCACATTATCACGACTAATATAGTGATATTAATCGGGACCTACTTTATAACGTGCCTTTCGAAACACGAAGGAGGTCGGATATTTGAAAAACCAGTGTCAGAATGGATCATTCATCTATCATCCGTCAGTAGTAAGAACAGCTAAACCTAGGTATCGACTCAAATGCTGACTACTGATTTAGCTACGGCGGTATAAATAAATAAATAACACGGTAGGTTTATTCCAGATTATAGGAAAACGCGTTGTAGGAATATTATCGTACAACACGCTCGCACGGCCTCTTACCTTATCGTATAGAATAATATTAATACGTTATAAGAGCATCGTGTTATATGGAGGATTACGTTATCGCGCAGATGCACAATTTAATTAATTAATATTTTACATCATAATTGTTAATTATTAAGATAATAAATATTGGAACATGATTAAAAGTACATAAATACAGTTTAAACTATATAATATAAACATTTGATTAATAGCTCATAAACATAAAATGCTGTAAAATACCTGATTACTTTTACGGGCTAAATTTTTATACTGTGTTTTGCGAAACATCATATTTTTCCATGACTATGCCAGCTAAAATATATTTTTATGATGGAACAGGAACTTTTACGGGAAAAGCAACAGCATCTCATGTATACTTTTTTTAAAATTACAAATGGCAAACGGGAAGGCGGTTCATCTGAGTAAATAACGATACCTGTGGAAAAATTTAACATTTCTATTTTTTTAAAAGATGTATAATAACAAACTCTAATTTAATAAGAGAGTCCTAATGATAACTAAGAATGAAAATCCATTGATACACAGAGGAGAAAAAAGGTACTGATCTGTGCAGGTATTTTCTTTATTGACAATTTATACCGGAGCCAGATATAGCTTCATTTGAATGATCATTTCAATGATGATGTAGTATGGCCGGGGACTTTGTTGTACTTGGTGGACTTCGAGGTCAATGTACAGACTCTGAGCTGTGTCTAGCTCCAGTAGTAAGTTCGTCAAATGCCAAAGAAAAAAAGAAATCCGCTCGACTCAAAAAGATGAAACATATTTAATTATTTCGTCTTTACCTATTCACGGATTGCATACGATTATTTGTTAACACACAGCTTTATTTGTTGAGCATACATTTTTGACGGTAAGTGGTATAGGAAAAAAAAACTACGTGCGTACCAAATTTTTTGCCATACTAGCTCAAGCCCGCGACCTTGGTCCGTGTTGAATTTAATTATTTTGAATAATTGACAGAATCAGGTGTTACAATGCCGAAATACATTTTTATTTTCTTACCTCAGAACTTTTTATGTTTCTTACCTCAGAACTTTCGATCGGGTCAACCGATTTTGATGAGTCTTTTTCTTTGTCTTTTATTTGAAAGTGAAGAAAAGAAAATTTCAATTATTTCCGTAGAAGCCTAATTCCTTTTCATATAAGTAGGAAAAAGTTCTGTCATCTGCAAATTATTCTGGTGTGCGCTGCAAAAACCGTTAAGAGTTTCGTATATAGTGTATGAAGGAAATGTTTATCTTAAATAAAGTTTGGTTACTTTTCCCAAAAATGCATGTATATTTTTTCTTCTCGAAATTGTTGTTTGCACTCTATCGAGTGATATTCCATCGGGGGAGGCTGCCTTTTTTTTTCGAATTAGGATTGCTAAAGTAGAGCATTTTTTTTTAACTTTAACGTTGAAATGCTCCAAAATTCCTAGTTGTAGCATGCTGAATCGAAAATTTATAAAAAAAAGTCTGAGTGCAAACTACAGCTTCAAGAAAAAAAATATGCATTTTTGGGAAAAGTAACCAATCTGCATAATTATCAAATTTTTTAATTCCAATAAACGAGCAACGGTTAAATCATTTCAATCAAAAAACATTCCAATACAGCCGCAACACAAAATCACTGTTGCTTTTCGACAACAAAAATTCCTGTAACGTTAATGAAATAGTTGCAACAAACTCCCTATTTTTCCTCCGAGCATATCAAAGGGGAGGTACAAAAGTGAAGCATTTAAATTCCAAGCAGTTTTAACTTTAATATAGTCTTCGACTGTATAATACGCATTACGAATAAGTGTGTTCTTAACATGCCCAATCATGAAACGCAGGGTGGGGTTACGATTCGAATTTATTAGAAATACTTTCATCTTAAATTTAGCAGCAGTAGGCATAGATAGGAAAGAAGGGGACAGGTCTATATAATGAGATTTTGAAGACGGCTTGAAGGGGTCTAAAATATAGTTTTCCTTTTAACATTCAGGTTTTCGCATTACCCACATTTTCACTAAATGTATTATCTGATTTATACGAAATAAATTTGATGTATCTAGCTTTAAATGCTATATCCTTCTGTATCGATATATATGGACACCATAGCGAACTGCGAGAAGCCTTTCGGAATCTGGAAACAAAATTTGTAGCACGGAAACATTGACTAACGAAAACAACATTTGGTAAGCGAAAATGATAAACTAGTCAATTGACTTTAGAGAGGTTTATTTATTTATTTATATTTATACTCATATATAACACTGAAGAGTTTGGTTGTTTGTTTGCTTGAATGCGCTAATCTCAGGAACTACTGGTCCGATTTCGAAAATTCTTTCAGTGTTAGATAGCCTTTTTATTGAGGAAGGCTAAAATTGAATCTATTTTTTACCCAATTTTACGCAAACGAAGCCGCTGGCACAGTTCGTCTATAAACATAACAATCGAGAAGAAATAGTACAAAAGGCGGTGTTATCGCTAAAGAACAATTTTATCCACGCAACCTTAGGGACAATGATTTTTAAGCGTGGTGGGCCAGTTACAAACATGTATGAGACAAACTAACTTAAATCTCCTAAATACATGCATATTATGGACCAAATACATATATACACATTAAAACATAAATTCATAGGACTATAGACACACGGTTGTTTCTGAAGTAGGTTGCTAAACCTGTGTTATAGGCAACTGCTGATGTACAAATATCTTATTAATATATAAATACGTATTTATATACACACATACTCGAGGTGGGAACCGAACTCACAAATTCAAATTCAAATGATATTTTATTCCAGTAGACTTTTACAAGCTCATTTGAATCATGAAATATTTAACAACCAAGAAACAACCAAGAACAACCAACAAGAAACACAACCAAGGAGTATTTACTTTTCTATATAAACATTCGTCATCATGCCTTCTAGCCGTATTGGACTAAAGCGACTGCTTTTGGACTCTATTGTGAATTAGTGTGTTTGTCTTCTTGTGACTCACGTAGCCAATTTTGGTCCTAAACGGACGCCCACAAGGAACGCACGTAAGCACACCATCCACATAATAATGGCAGAAGATGGCCAGGTTTTGGAGATATAAACATTAATCAAGGATCACTGATCGATCGGCGCAAGATACTTGAAGCTTAAGAAGTTATAAACACCTATATTGGTGAACTAAAAACATAAAAAACATATATTTAACGTCTCAGAAACAATTACAAATCTAAACCCCTCGAGAAATCTAAGCGCAATTTTGTACGCTACTTAATAAAAACGTTTTGTGTGAAGCTAATTTCTTTTTTCTTCATTTCAATAGCAAAAGGCTTAAGATCGCGTTTCAAAGAGATAGTATTTTTTACAAGATGCCTCTCTCGGCTTTCTTCACAAAGCCTGGAAACTGGAAGGTTGTATTTTTCTACGTAAATCTTAATTATACGCTTTCATTTCTTTATTAACTTTCTATAACAATAGCCGAAGAGGTTTTTCTTATATCCTCGGATAGTAGTCGAGATTTCTTTTTAACTGACTCCGATAAAATGTAGGTTCACAAAACGACATTTTTTAAATGTTTTCTGTCCGAGGTTTCCTTTTAAAGGATACTCGTCTATTACTACCTACCATGATGATATCCTTTTAAATTTTAAAACTTTCTTATGACTAGAAATTATCTTAAATTTTAAATTAGGTTTTAAATAATTAGGCATTACGGCAAGATTTATTTCCTTTTTTGAAAAGATAATTTAAATATTATACCTGTAACCTCCGCTACATAGCAAGATGGCGAGTAAAAAGATACATCAAACCATACTAGATGGCGCTGTACAGGCAGGTCGACAGATGCGGTTCAAATACTGTCGCGTACCATACAAAATCCAACTCACGCTAGCAAAGTTTCTACGTGCGATCACTATATATAAACCTAGCGACTAACAATTGTCATCGAAGCGCGGCCGCTCCGGGCAACTCCACCCAGCCCTGACTGAACGGCTCTCTTTCCCCTTCATTCCTCGCCGAAAACCTTCCACCTTGGTGTGCCTTTTCACATACATTCACGGAATACGTTTTTGATATTGGCTTGACAACAACCATCATAGGTTCATTATTAAAAAGGACACCTAAAGCTGCACTAGTAGAATCATGGCAGATTTTGCTAGGCAGGAGAGGGAACGCTGATAATAAAGGTGAGTGTTAGTGGCCACTATAAAGAGCGCTCTTAAACTTACATCTGGGTCAAAAATCCCGGGCACTGATTTGGTTTCCTTCGCGCGGGGAGTCCATGAAATTCCTTTCAAATGTAAATTCATTAAACTATATTCTTTGAAATATTTCAACTAAAGAAAACCTTACAACAATGTATTTACGATACATATACGATATGAAACTGTCACGTCGTAAACACTTTCTTCAGAGTAAGCGAAAACGTGTCATTTTTGTTTCACGTTTCATTTCAAAAATAAAGTATATACATAGTTGTTGTATGTGTAGTTGACACAATTTGGAAAGGTTCTTTAAGTGAAAGATAATGATTTTTTTTAATTTTACGGATACGGATACAGATTTTACGGTTACGATACGGATATTCGTAACTGTTTGTCTGAATAGGCGAATATATGTATTAACGAAATTTGTTTTACGAGACCACTATTTTTGACGAACTCGTGTCTGATAGTATGCGAAAATAATATAAAAATATTTCTTACAAAATTGAGTTTAAATTACATTTTTGCATGTTAACTATAAAGTACAAAACTGGAGCATCTCAATTCCAAGCAGTTTTATCTTATACTTATATATAAAACTGGAGAGTTTGTTTGTTTGTGTGAACGCGCTAATCTCAGTATCTACGGGACCAATTTGAAAAATTCTATCAGTGTTAAATAGCCCATTTATCGAGGATCATATAATTCGTCAAGCTAATATGGAATCTATTTTTTTCACCTAAATTTAAGCGTGTTTTCAACGTGCCGTTTAAATTTAACTATAGATGGATTGAAATAAAACTATAAGTTACTATGAGAATTTATCTTATGTAATACAAGATGAATAGAGCCTTCAGTATGATAGTTTCAATAATTCGTTGGTAGGTCGTAAAATTTCGCCCGAGTAAGCGAAAATATTCGCCAAGTTCTCACAAGGGTTTTTCATTACTCGAACCTATGTGCGAGACCCGTAGTGCGTTTTACGAGACCGCTTTTTACGACATAATTATGTGACACCCTAATTTGGGTTGAGGTGATGTGACACTTGTAATTACTCTGTGGGGTCACACTAAGTTTTTATTGCGTCGGTCTGTTTCTTCGCCTCATTGACGATGTTAAATTTATTCAGTTGTAAACGCGTCACTTTTAGTAGCAGTTAAAGAAAATTAAATCCATACTTTAATATTATAAGTGTCAATGTAACTCTGTCTTTTTTTATATATAACAAGGGGCAAACGAGCAGGCGGTACTCTTAAGTGACTACCGACGCCCATGGACAACTGCATAGTTTCCTACTGTCCGGCCATGTGTCCGCCCACAATGTGGACTCCTCCACCTAGGATTTCCAAACTATTAGGTTTATATCTATAGTTTGGACTCCAAATTTTCGATGTTGTTAGGACACGCTAAAAACTTATTAGGAAAATTATTTTGAGTAAAATCACACGACAATTACTAAAGTTATTTAACAAATACCTATATCGCGTATCAGATACGGAACCCTTCTACATAAACGTATCTTGACACGCTCTTAGCCACTTTATTTCCATTTAATTTCATCTTAAATACAACGAGTGCTTCAGAAATATTAATAATGTTGACTTACAATAAAGTAAAATATTAATATTATACTACTTCTGTATCTTCTTTGAACAAATGAAGAACGAAGAAGATTCTACTGTTTTATTCCTCCTCTAAAGATTCACCGTGCGAATGCCAATAGGATATTTGACACGGTCCCATTTTACGAAAATTGCACGGACAGCGGAGTATGTAATTTGGCACAGTTATAGGTTTTATAGAGGAGGGTGTGCGAATGCTAATATTTTTATAAAATGTGCATTATAAATATATTAAATCATTAAAATAAAACCATACGCACACCAATGCCAAACGATTAATACACACATGTGTACCTTTTACTAGAAGATGGTGTCAAAGCGTAACAACTTATGCTAACCATGACAAAGTAACAATGTATTTTGTTAATTATGGCATTTAATATGATTTAATTGTCAAATATCGTTAAGAATAAAAATTATTTATAAATAAAAAGAAAACCACCACTTCTAAAAACACCAATGAACTAAAAATAAAACAAATAATTAGTACTTTCATACGATTTAGTAGACACCTACTGATGTGTCGAAGTAGGTACCAAGCCAAATATAGTAGTAAACCGATGAACTGCCAATCTGGCTATTTATCTTGGGTAATTTTTGTATCAGATAAACTGATTTTGATGCCATGTTCCCCGAAAATTGAAAGGCTAATTTTTTGTCGCGGAATTTAGGCATCCTGCCTTACAATTATAAAACTGTTAAAAATGAGGTTAAAATCGAAGACCATCTGCGTAAATAATATTATAGATTGTAATACTTAATAAGACAAAAAAAAAACAGTATTCTTATGGCAATATTTTTGTTCAATTTATATATGTAGTATGATTTGTATACAATTATTAAAGTATACTCAGAGAATTTTTGTAACATTAGTCACTTCTTCTACCTAGCGTTATCCCGGTCTAGTAGCAAGATCCGCTTAAATTGCAGAGGAAGTAGCTGTGGGGCGAGTTAAGATGACCGATCGCCATCTGACGTCATATCCTCGGAAATCCCACGATCCCTGCAACCTCACCTTGAGTGTTTAGAGGGCACTGTTTATTTTCAACCGACTTCCAAAGAGGAGATTCTAAATTCGACTTTTTTTTTAAAATGTTTGTTACCTCAGAATCTTCGACTGGTCGAACGGATTTTGTTGAGTTTTTTTTTTATTTGAAAGCTGGTGCTTTCCGTGTGGTTCCAATACAATTTCGACCAGTTCTGACTATTTGAAGACAGTTTTTTTGTGATAAGTTTATATTATATGTATTTTTAGGGAACAAACAGCACAATTTTACATTAATATTAAATTAAATTTAAATTAAATAATAAGCCAAATAGTTTGTATACAATTAGGCAGGTGTAAAAGTAGTTTTTCTTAGTTTGGGTAGATTATTTAGAAAACCGCGAAGCTTTGGTCGCGAACAATAGATAAAATTTTAAAAAAGTCTTATAATATAAGACATTTTTTAATTAATATATTTTTCAACGCAGTAAAATCAAACGTCGTATAATCAACCGTAGTAACATCTAATGTAGTAAAAACGTAGTAAAATGAAATGTAGGATATGTAAGGAGTAAACGCATCTTTTTTAATACATTAGAATAATGCCTTGATGATTCAGAGATTAGATAGCGCGATGATGGAAAGACGGTCTGAAAAAGAATTTAAACAATATTACTGGAGTTGAATTAAACGAGAATATTAGGCGTACGTCAAAATATTTTGTTTTAAGTAAAAAAAATGAATTAAAAAAGGCATTAGCATCGATATATAGAAAAATTCGGGCTTGCATCTTTTATTGTATTAATAATTGAAAAGTTTTGATGGTAAATACTTGCAAAAAACTCATAGTTATATTAATTACGTCAAATACCTACAGAAGTAAGTGCCTAATGGGATGCACTCTCTGTGTTAACATAACAGACGCCGCGGGTACTATATTTTTTTATATTTCAGCATATTACATTAAGTATGCTATCAAGCAATTTTTCAAGAATAAATCTGTAAAACTTATAATTTTTGTACATAAAGCTAACGCGACTCCATTCTCGTTAAATACAATGATTCTGCTGGTTTAATTTTGTAAAAATAAAGTAGAATTATTTTGTAAAAGTAGTGTGACCTTCTACTCATTGTAATATCAGCTATTAGCCAGTGATTATCGATCTATCCGTTTTAATTGCCATCAACAACGTTTACTTTAACAGCTCACAGAAAGACAGACATAATAGTTATAAAACATGCATGAATTCAATTTGGTCTAATTTTATATATTTAAAGATTGTATTACTATGTATTATTAGTGAAAAATGCTCAATTTACTGATAATAATACTCACTTTTATTTATTAACTGCATTTTCATACATAAATTTCACATATATTGGGTTATTATTCAGAGAGCCATGCCATGCTTGGGCAGACCTATGGTGTTTGTGTCTTACAGGTATTTAAAAAAAATGTTCCTAATATTAAATTAGGAACATTTTTTTTATTATTATATTAAATAATGCAAAAGTCTCATAAAATTTATCCAAACTTCAATGATGTGCACAGATATGTATATGGCATCTTAAGAATTGGCTTCTTGACCATAACTTCTATTTGTATAAGGATCAAAATCATCAGAAGCGTAAAAAACAATCATGTAGGTTTTTATCTACATCAGAGGTCTCATTGTTAAAATTTATTTATCAATTTATTTGAGAAATAAATATTATTGTATTCTTTATATCATCTGGTATGATATGGTAAAAAAACATCCATATTGATAAATGTCTTAAAATCCATTATTTATAATTAGAAAACACAATTCAAATATTCTATGTGTTTACGGTTAAAAAAGGGTCTCGATGTCTTTGACAGACATACTGACAGACAAAGAAGTGATCCTACAAGGTTTCCCTTTTTTCTTTTTAAGTACGGAACCCCATAAAATTGAGAGAGATTTAGTCTGTTGCTTTATTTTTTGACTACAATGTTTTTTCCAACAGTTAAACGTAACTAGGATCAATTTTGACTCGAATAAAATAATGACTTCACTTATTAGTTCCTACCTTCGTCTTTGTGCTATTAATAAAATTCGTATACTCATTCATACACACTCTTCACGCATACTCTTCACACACACTCTTCACACACACTCTTCACACACACCCTTCACACTTACTCATTCACACATAAACATTTTTATTACTCAATATGTACTGTAAATGTACTGTATGGGGCGATGATATTCTGTTACACAGTTTAAACTTTTACAGTATCATCGTTGCCATTTTTTAATTGTTCAATCTGTCACGAAAAACAACTCCAGTCGCATTATATTCGTTTCATTCGCAGCTCCGCGAGGGTATGGAGACGTCGGTGGATTCCAAACTTTGTTATGGAAGAAATTTGTGCAAATCTCTCGAGTCGAACTTGTTTACTTTACGAACTTTTGCATGAGCCCCAAAAATTTACTGTGCAAACACAAATAAGGGATGATTTTTATATATAGATTTAGGAGGCAATATGTGTTTATACACTAATTAAAGAATAACTATCTACTAGAATAACTAAGAAATATCTTCCAAAACGGCTAGATAAACTGACCCCTTGCTGGCAAATATGTGATGCTGCAAGGATTAAGGGTACCAAACACAAAGTTATGCTTCTGAAATCCAAAAACACTCGGTTATTAATATTGTATTCAAATTTTCTATAATAAAAACTAACAGTGACACTAAAAAGACGAAAGTTTGAATAAAACCCCTAACGTTGATTTGCCCACTAAAGTAGCAAAACATTTCCCAGTGGCGATGTAACATTTTTAAAAGTACAACCTATATTATAATAATATGTATATGTATGGATTCGCAACCACAGGCAACGGGCCTCCTAGGTTACTCAGTTTCCTAAAAGTGCCTCTTTCAAAGAAATTGTGACGTAATATGTTTTCTTCCTTTTGATTGTAGTATCACGGAAAGTAGCACCTTGATTTAATCGTTTATAATAATCCCCCTTTAAAAATATTTATGAAATTCACCTATCAGTATTATCAAAAGTGGATTTTCCTCCTTTTTTTATAGATGCTCCAACATTTGCCGATGGCAATGATACCGCATTTGTTTCTGCCAAAGAAAACGAAAGGTACGTGTTTAGCCAGGTAATGTAATAAAAAAAAGATTTTGCAAGTGAGACATTGAAACTGGTAGTCCAGAATCGTGTAGCCGTAGTGGCCTAATTGACCAGTTATTGGACAGATAAAAAGGTAGACCCACCCCAGGAACTAAATTAAGATGGCCGTATCTGCAAAATACACGCATCCAGTGCCACAAATAAATGTGACGGGAAAGCCGAATAAAACTCGAAGACTTGGTGATACTTATATATTATATTGAAACGATTATCAATGCAATATATCGCAAGAGACGTTCTCTTGTCGAGTTCACAACAACAACTGCCTCTGATCTTAAGAGAATACAAAAAGGAAAGGTCCACAGGTACAGCTACCTGCGCTCGAACAGGTATAAACTATGACCTCTCGTCAACCACAAAACTATAATGATCTTAACAAAGTTAAGCTTGCAGTGTAAGCTTGCAATACCTTTAAATTCTTTCATATACATACCGTATCGTTCAGCTCTATATTTTTATTCACTTACAGACAATTGCTTAGTTCTCACGATGGAAGTTTGTAGTCTAGACATCGTTGCCCCTAGGGTATATTTGCAAATAAAATAATCTCATGCTCTCGTTTTATAAAATCCTTTTTGTACCAAATCTAGATGAACTAGAGAATATTTTAAAAATGGATTTTTGTATAGTTGAGGTAGAAATATGTCAACTTGACAGTTACATTGTTTACTTGGCAATCTTAAATGTGTCTACATAATTGAAGTCTTTATTATTTTCCACAATTTTGCAAGCATTATAGGATATGATCTATTCTCATTTAATCAGAATCTACCAATTTCGTGAACCAAAAATCACTCTATTCCTTTGGTATGGCATTTATTGTGAAATATAAATACACACAGATTAAGATGAAAGTCGTGGTTTGATACTTTGAAATGATATTTACTTTATTTAGTTTAAGAAAAACTGATTTAAAAAATATTTTCTTGCACGTCCGGATGTCCGTGTGTGTGGATCTGGCACGATCACGTTTGAAACGGTACACTTTTCACATTAATGTTTTTTATTAGCCATTGTTTATAATTTGGGCGTGCTGTTCCCTATTGAGGATGGACGTGCAATGAAAAACTAAATTTTATAAGTTGTAGTTATAAGGTGTACACTTTTGATTTTCCAAACTATTTTTATCCTACAGCAGGATATAGAACTTTAAAACCACCGTGGGTAAAGTAAATATTAATAATAAGGACTTAGTTGTTACACCAAACGACAAATACGCCTTGTTACGTAAATATAATGTACTGACAAACAATTAATATCCATTTGGAACACAATGTGTAGTAGGTATCCGGAGCGGGTCTGCGCTCGACGGTGGACAAAACTATTGTGCTCTGTAATGTGTCATTTTATAATTACATGCGGGCGGGAATGGCAGGGTGGGGCCCCAATTCTCCTGCAGACCAAAAGGACTGCATACGTGGCGCTAATTCTAATTATAAAACTTTAATTTCGCCAGTGTTCTTTTTAAAATAAAATAATGAAAACGCTATCTATCCAAATGAAGGTTTTATCTAAAATGGAAATATTTTGTCGGCGAAATAAGTAAAAAATAATAATAGAAACAAGCGTAATGGAGAGGGGGGAGCGATGCCCGAGATAATTCAATGGCAAATAACTGTTCCCGTACTTCTTTGTTTCCCTAAACTCAATTTTGTCGGACGCCATCTACTGCCGGCGTTTCCCTCCCCTCCCCGTGCCCCATTGTTTTAAAACATTTCGCACTCTGCCCCTAGACATTAAGTGATTGGACTTCAATTTGGTTGTTTCTTTAAATGCTCATTAGGCAAATCGCTTTTTAAAGAGTAAAGTTTGTTGATAGCTTTTCTAGTTTATTTGTTATTTTACCTATTTTATTTGTTGACTAGTTTCAGCTCGCTTCTCGTCCGTTGTTTGAAAATGTATTAAGGTTTGATTGCCCAAACGAATGCGTTTTGGTTTTGGTTTCGGTTTCGTTTTTGTAAAAAAAATTGGTATTGGCTTTTACAATTTGCCTCCAGGGGATGGATCTTCCTTTTTATCTGTCCGATAACGGTTTTTTTTTTAATAATACTAGGAATACTTTTTTAGGTATGTCTAATATCCCCTTTTCCTCTCCTACTAAGCTTAAATTAAAAGCTTGTATTAGGAGTGGGTGCGACAATACCCCAACCGCGGTGGGGTTTGAACCGAATACCTTGCGGATTTCAGTCGATACCTTATACCGTTGAGCTATTGAGGCTCTAAACTGGTTAGATCCACTACGGGTACGCGACCCTAGTCTACCCTAGCTGCTATTGTCACTATCCCTATATACCATCCGTGACAGTATTATTTTTTTCCCTTTTCTCCTTTACCTCTAGCTTTATATCCTTTTACACCACCCCTTCCTCTACTTCTATCTATTTATCTTATTAGAGGTAGCGCTACGCTTGCAGTCCTCTTGGCCTGCAGCCGAATTAGGACGGCGCGTCTGTCGTTCGTTACTCTCGCTAAAACTCAGAAACGGCTGGACCTTTTTGAATTCTATTTGTTTTGTTCCCCTTATTTTCGTGTTGGCTTAAAGAAAAAGATAGCTACTTCAGAATACTTCAAATGGATGACATTCGTACTGGACCTTTTAACAGACGTGCTATGTAACATTATTATTTTATAAAACATACGGGCAGTGTCACGTTTTATGCTAATGACTTAAAGGAGATTGCTTAAATGTCTAATCGCAGACGAGCCAAAATTGGGGCAAGACAGCGTCTGCCGGGTCCGCTAGTATTATGCCCTTTTTTTATTAGCCCATAGTGTCCCACTGCTGGGCAAAGGCATTTATTATTATTATTACATTATGCCCTTAGGTACATATTATTTACTAGCTGTGCCCGCGCCTTCGTCCTCGTAAAATTTGTTAAAAAAGGTACAATTTTAGCGTGATGATATTATAGCCTATATAGCCTTCCTCAATAAATGGGATACCTAACGTTGAAAGAATTTTTCAAAACTGAGCAGTCGTTCCTGAGATTAAGTTAAGTTAAGCAAACAAATAACCAAATTCTTCAGCTTTATATATTTTATCTTAATAAATATTGTTCAAGATTAAACACAGATCACAGAAAACATCCACAGCATTAAATTAAGAAAATAACAAATACTCTTTGGTGCACCGTTACGCATCTATATAAGCCCCTCCGGCGCATACATCGCTCTCTTTCTGCCACATTCAAATCAATAAGTCGCAACATACATCAAGGTCTGCAGACCTTGACCTCAGCAGGAGTCAAGACCCTCAACATCACCAAAATTACAGCATCCACTCAGCAGCAAGTCCAGCCAGGTACAAATATAAATTACGCATCACGTTGTTTGTCCGCGATAGACTCGTAAACTACTAAATCGATTTTAATCAAATTTGCACACCATATGCAGTTTTATTCAACTTGAAAGATAGAATAGCTTACATCTCAATTTATAGTCGCAAATAAAAATGAATCGCTGAAACGTCTTCACATGCCTATCTTCCGAACGTCGGCTCCAAATTGGATAAGTTCTTTTTTGTTGTGTTCGTTGTTATTGGGACAAAATAAATGGAAACGGAAACGGAACGGGGGCGGGGACGGGAATGGGAACGGGGAATAATGGTATAGGATAATAAAATGTAGTAAATAGTAAGTAACCCAACGTGCGGACAGGACAACGTCTGCCGGATCCGCTAGTACTTATATAGAAATAGATAGAGGCTGTAATGAAATTGGCCATAACACCGCTCCATTAGTGTTTATCTGCAGATTACACTAATTAATTGTGAGACAATTTTCGTAATAAATTACATATAATTGGTATAATTTACATGGTTTATTGTTGAACGTACGGATTTATTATTATTATTATTGAAATCTTTATTTAAATAATAATAATAATTTAGTGATTGAAATTTTACAAATTAAAAGCTAAGTTTAAAAGGGTTCCGACGCGCCCTGCGCTGAGAAGAGCCCGCAACAAATTCAGTCGAGTAACTTTTTTTTTTGGCAGGGAAGTAGTTTTTTTCAGGGAATTTTCGATAGGCCCCGATTAAGGAGACATAATTTTATCTGTTTCGACGTATAGTTTATATAGATGAGGGTATTACTTATATATCCGCGCAATTGTCATAAAAGTGGTGCGGAAAGTTTTCGCTTCGCGTATCAATATATAAATGACATATATACAAATATTATATGACATTAAAAAATACACCATACAACGAATGCAATATTACTTTCACTATTACAGCCTATTATTGTAATTATAATCTACATTATTTGAAGACGTAGACTTAAGGCCGAAATGCACCTGGTTTAAAAAAAAATAAACTCCTGGTTTTAAAGAGTGTCCCACCACGATTATTTTTAGCACTTCTGTTTTATTTTCTAAGGTTTTTCAATGCTCTCTGAAGAATCCTAAATACTTTCGTGATAAATAGTAACCTATTTTTAGACCTATATGTCAGTTTTTCCTTCTATGAAAGTCCCGTCTATATCAGATAAGCCGTTATAAAAGTTACCCGACACAAATAGAATGATAAGTCACATTTTGATTTTATTTTGGCAATTATTTTTATTATTACTGTATTCATGTAAACTTTCTTCGCCATTTATAATATCAATACACTAAAACAGAATTATTTTTGTACCATCATTATACTTCCGTGTATAATGCCGTAGCCAGATATAAATGCAATATTGGAATGGACCGTAACATTATTTAAGATTAAAAAATTAAAATCAGTCTCAAGAACAGCTCCAATGGCGACATTCTTAATTGTATCGATAATTATTTATTTGATTTAAATACATGTAGATAAAATCTCAAATTTCAAGGAAACTTCGCGATATAATTAAAGTTCGAGAACATACAATTATTTCAATAAAATCTTTAAGTGTGCTAAACATGTATTTAGTTTTATTTAAAAAAAAAAAACATTCTTCATATTATCCTTTGTGTGTACATGACACTGAAGTCTTCCTAAACGGCTGGACTAGTTTTGATGTAATCTTGTGTTTGATAAGATCCGACTGCCGAGTTGCAGGTTTTTTAATGTAGAATTACAAACCCAGCACAACATCTTACTGGTCTGCTAGTTTAATTATAAATTAGCACGAGCATAGCTTCCGATCCTGCTTTGTCATTTATCGAGGAAGGCTATAGGCTATATATCATCACGCTAAGTCCAATAGGAGCGGAGCACCAATAAAGAATGTTTCAAAATCGGGGGTTCTTTTTCCCCATTGGAGAGATTTCGTTGCGTGCGTTGCATAAATTGTTAAATTTTCGCAAAAATCTGGTATTACACAATTGTTCCCCTTTAAAAGTTCTAAATAAAATTCCGCGATAGCATATATGTATCTTTTAAGGTTAGCTCAGTATAACCTATTTATGCTAATCAAATTTGTTTTAAAATAATGCATTATTTGTGAAGGTCTTTTTATAAACATAAAACATCCTCATCCAAAAAATATTTTTAAGCCTCTCAGTGCACAGCTAGTTGAATATATATAGTATGACTGTGGCTTTTTATTTCACCATCCTCATCGTTATCAGCCCTTGATAGCCCACAACTGGGCGTAGGCCTCTGTATTATCTTTGATAAGGAAGTTTAGAGATATGTTAATTTTCATATGTAGAGGCAGATACTTCCCTTTAACTTTAAACTGACAGTAGTTTATATTGCACTATGTATATACTTGTATCTGTTATAAGTAAAAATATCTTTAAATAAAAAAAAAACTATTACAATTACAAAAAAACTTATTGGCACATCAGTTTAATTAAATTAAATAGGTAATTTTCAACAATAAAACATAAAATGTGACTTTCTAATCAGTAATAAATTTATATTCAAACCATGTCACAGAAAAATTTGCAACTCAGAGAATTCTATATATTGTATACTATAAATTCAAAATCATATATCAACTGCACTAAAAAACATGTTGTTTCTATAATACTTAAGTTTAATCTTTAACTTGTTTGTTTAGATTTGAGATGAGATGATTTTGATTATTTTATAAAATTTATATATATATCCCTAGGATTTCGACTATTTATTAGATGTAGAGACTTGACAATTTCCATGTTGATAGGATCTGCTAAAAACTCCTTAGAAAATTTTGAGCAAAATGGGACGACAAATTTTGCAATTATTTCAAAAATACCTTTATGGCATTCAGATACAGAACCCTATTATATGCGAGTCTTGACACGCTCATTGGTACTTTTTAAATGTAACAAATCTGCATACTCTCCAATTTTCTTTCGTTCCAAGTTTTATTAAGAGATAAATTGACATCATTAAAAATAATATTCTTTGCGAAACTTTGAAAGCATTACTTAGTTTTAATACTAATTTCTCATAAATAAAGCAAAATATGAAAGTAGGTGATTCTTATAGTGCCAAAAAAACAAGAGTTTCCTATGCAGTATACATGTCGAGCTTTGGAACTTAAAAAATCATTTGTTATGCGCTTTAAGCTGCTGTACCCCAACGGCGGTGGGGTTTGAGCCGGGTACCTTGCAGATTTCAGTCCATACCTTATACCGTTGAGCTATTGAGGCTCAACTACTAATACTTACCTTTAGAATGAAGCAGTCCAGATTCATTTCTACCATTTCTCCGGAAGTAAATCCTCATATCTGCAGGAATGTCTTTGATGCCCGGTGGTTTGTATGTCCAGGTACGGTTCGTAAGAAGCTCGCCCGATGATTGGTCATAGACAAGATTTTCCGAAGTCCAATAACCCAAACCCATAACAAATGCTCCTTCTATCTAAAATTTGGTATTTAGACAAATGAGAATGTAATAATTCATTTGTGATAAAATATATCCGATTCTTACCTGTCCAATATCTATTACAGGACTTAAGCTTCTACCAGTATCTTCAAGTATATCTACCCTTCTTAGATCATGATTACCAGTAAGTATGTCAACTGGAGAGGCTAGATCCCAGTATACCAGCTGGTAGTTTCGGAGCATCGACCCTTATCGATCCATAATGACGTAAAAATCCGTATTTATTCATATTTGTGTCTAAGAATAATATATATTTTACAACAGGTAAAGACTAAAGAAACTAACTTTTTATTATATATAAACACAAAACACTATTTTAATAAAAAATATACTTATATAAAATAACAAGTTGGTCTATATCGGTGAAAGGGGCGAAGGTCCCGGAAAACTATATAGAAGTTTCAAATGAAGATAAAATAAAAACTAATAAACTAATTATTTGTAGTGTTAACAATTGATATTCGGACCATTTATTTTATTAATCATTTAATAAAATTTCGGGTATAAAAATGTGTGTTTTTACGAGCTTAAGCGAGCAATGTACGTAGGGTCATAAAATGTATACGATATTGCCCGTACGCGTTAAATTTGATATACGTTATAAATTGAAGCTTTCATAGCCAAATGTTCTATGCTACGCTTCTCGTTTTTAAGTTAAACTCTAAGTTGCGAATGATGTCATCGAAGTTAAAAAAAAAAACGTATTTATATATTGAGAATGCTTAATTTGGATATAATAGTGATAACTTTGAAAAAAATCGTAAGCCACATTTTGCCAATTTCACTTTTTTACGTTTTCTTAATGACAAGTTCATTTCATGAGTTATATTAAGTGTACCGATTTCAAAGAACAAACACTTTGTACTTTTAAATTAACACAGATAATAGGACTCATCAAATTCATTTAGACAACGAAAAAAAGTGAGAAAGGCAAAATGTGGGTTACCATACTTTAGGTAGGAGCCATCGAATTGTTTATCCCGATGTCTGTACGAACCCTAAAAGGTTGCCTTAAGAAAATTGTGTCTTAGTTTCACGATCGACCTCTAAATTTTCACCTTTCCAGAAGTTTTTACGGACTAGAAAAGTGATTTAAAAAAAAAAGAAATAATTTGAGGGATATCTCAGATATTATTGGAACGATTAAAGAGTGTTATTGTAAGCTAAGCAGATCAAAAAATGATCTGTGTGGAAGTGTAAAAATAAGTATGCTACTTATGTTGGACCCAGACATAGTTTCATTTGAATGATCGTTTCAATGATCATGTAATGTGGCCGGGGACATTGTGTATTTCCGCAAAGGTTTGTAGAACTTTGTAACTTCAAGGACAAAAATGTACAACTACTTTGAGCTGTGTCTGGCGCGCACAAAATACACAGGTCTGTGCTTGCACTAGACTAAAATTATTAGAAAAAACAAAGAGTACTTTTAATTACTGACTCTTTGGTGTTTGCAACACTACCGTTGTCAGTTTAAAATTGCGATATTTTGTAAAAAATACTCGAACAATAACTTGAAGAAACTATTTACTTACGAAAATGTTATTGTATAATCTAATATATAAAATTCTCGTGTCACGGGGTGCGATGCCAAACTCCTCCGAAACGGCTACTTATTTTCAAGAAATTTTGCGTGCATATTGGCTAGGGTTGAGAATCGGTCAACATATATTTTTCATCCCCCTAAGAGATAAAGGTGGCCCACGCGGACGGAGTCGCGGGGCACAGCTAGTAATATATGAATATTTGTCTTCGTTTGATTTTAATTTCGTTATGTATCGTTTTGTTGTATTATACTTAACTAGTGGACCCGTCAGACGTTGTCCTGTTCGAACGTTGGCTTATTTTTTATATTAAATTGTAGCGCCATCTATTAGTCGCTTACGCCACCGGACGCCCGCCGCCAGCTCGCTCGCATACTGTTTCACACCACTTATCAACACAACACAGCAGATACTACTGTTTGATAATTATGTAGAATATGGTGAAAATGATTTAAATTAATGTAAAATGTAGAAGGGATTATGTATACAAAAATAAAACAGTTATAATAATATTATTAAGTCATTATCTGTATTTGTGGATCATCTAAAAGAGTTGTAAGAATTATTCAATTAATATTAAAAAGAACATGTTGATAACTATCTTACAAAAATAGTTTAGGCCAGCTCTAATGAGTGTTGTATTCTGTTCTCTCCTTCTTTTTCCTAGTGTTCTCCTGGTCTAATACTGGTGTTGGGCCGGGCTGCACTCTGGGGTCCACCTACAACGCAGATGATGTGGCTCTGGAGCAAGCTAAGGTGACCAACTGCTGCCTGAAATCATCCCCAGAACCCCTTACAATCCCAGCAACGCAACAAAACATAGAGGTGGTTGTAGGTTTTTCCAAAACCAGAGTTACAATAGGTCAGCCTTCTATCACCTGGCTGCAGTAAGAACTGCTTAACCTAGCTATTGGCAAATGATTTGGCTACAACCTCCTTCACCAACATTGTTACTCAAAAAGTAAATAAACTGATAATTGTAACAAACTATTAGAATTTTATAATTACTTGCTTTATTTGGATGTAGGTTTAATATCTTCTAAACTGCTTTCTGAATTTTTCATAATGATAATCATCAGTGGCCCTTTCCCCTTTTGCTTTTTTTACTATTTTATTAACATTTTCATCAATAGCGCTGGTTTCTGTCTTGATGTTTCCCGGTTTATCAACTTTTCTCCTTCTAGAAGTAGCACTGTCTAAGTTGAACCGATTATGTTGTACAAAGTTCACGGCCATGTTTGTTGGAACAAACTGAGAAGGGCCATCTTTTTTATTATGCCTTTCCCAAAGCAATTTCATTTTTGCTTCTTCAGTAGCCTCAATATTCTTAATTTTAGCATCTATGCCCAGGTCTACTTCTGGAATTCCACTTAGCATTTGATTTGAAAGCATTTCCTCTGACCTATGGGTAGAAGACACTCTTAAATGTTCCGGAAGTGAGAGCAAGGCTGCCTCTTCGGGAGGTAAGTATTTGAGTGTATCATTATCTTCAAATACTTTTTTATTCTGATCAGGACCTTCTGCAATGATAAAAAATATTGTACATAATTATTTTATTCACTCCAAAAAATTTCTGTCTTTCAAAAAAGTTAATATATGTCAGTAATTAGAAGTTTATCTATTTATCATGTACTGCCTTATGAAACTGAAGTACTTTTCTTAAACCTGGAAGTCATCTGCAAAGTTCTAGTTTCGGCAAAGCAACAGTGGCCATACTGTCCTCAAGAAATTACCACCAATGTTTACTAACAGTTACGTTCAACCAAGCTGTATGGACATACTAAAATGATATGTACAACCTACCTTTTCGTTTTGACAACTGTTCTTCAATGTATTTCATCATTTCTTCATCTTCATCGCGTTTGTTTGTCTCGGCTGAAAATTGTGTACCGATTCCAGTGTCATATGCGTCATCCACTTGTTTTACCTTACCACTTTTTAATGCTTGCATATTCACCATGCCTCCCGAC
Organism: Charaxes varanes; assembly: GCA_024363005.1. Lineage (NCBI taxonomy): Eukaryota > Metazoa > Arthropoda > Insecta > Lepidoptera > Nymphalidae > Charaxes > Charaxes varanes. Next base: position 5,284,663 of record JANCMC010024009.1, on the reverse strand, counting down.
TTAACATTATAAGGATCTTTATATGCTGCTTCTTCCACTAACGTAGTTTTCTGACCAGTCGCTAACGCCACAATACTGACCCCGTTCGGTCTTTCTCGTAGTTTTTGTATTTCTTTTGCTTCTTCTAATCTCGCTAAAATGATTTCTTCGTCCTCGGATTCATCATTTTCAAGTTTTAATCTTTGCCGCAAATTCTTTCTTTTCTTGGGTTTAAACTTAATTTGTTCTGAAGTAACATCATCAGAATTTTCCATGTTTACGTTTACAAGTTTAATTACCAGCCACCAGGTGACAAGTGACAACTGACATTTCACAGAAATTATAAACTATGGAGATTAGTATATAAGGAGAACCATCTCAATGTATTAAAATAATTAAAGTGTCCGTCAAAATCCGCAAATAAGAGGGGCGCCACATTAGAATGAGGAAGAATTTTAAATATTATTATTGGTCAATTCGTTGCTACATTTGTACCATACCGCGCTGTTCCGGAAGGCTATCGGTCAATTCATTCTACACCAGAGCTATTTCTTTGAATCTTTAAACGATAAATTACTGTTTACAAATGGCCACTTTTCAGGTAGCCCGTCATAAAAAATGGTAATCCTTATAAATATACTAATTTCCATATCATAAACGATAAATATACTTTGAAAAATTATTATTTACTAAAACTATCATATACATAACAAACTATAATTAATATATTATATTATCAAAGATAACTAAAGCTGTTTAACTATCTATACTAAAAAACTACACCCATAAACAATTAATACATTTTGGAGCAACCTGTTAATGTGAGCGACAAAACCAGTTCCACTGGCATCGTCGCACCGATCGGTGCGCGCGTCGAGTTAAGTAATTATAACTTAATATGCATGTTTGTGAATGTCCGAAGTGCCCAGACAAACCTTATGTGGTTTAACGGCTCTTTTTTTTTTTTTTTTTTTATGTTAAAAATATAAGTTAAATTTAAATAAAAAAAATAATAAATAATTTTCATTCTTCAATCTCAGGATTGCCACTACGAAGTCAAAACTTGAGCGATTATCACATGAACATGTTTCGAAATGTCTCGATTATAAAGCCGCGGTCTCTGTAGCTTCATTTAAATATTCATCTGTTTGATCCTTATGGGAGGAAATCAGGATTGAATATTTTGAGGTTTAGTAGTTTATTGCGATTGAAATCGATATTGAAAAAACCGGGCAAGTGCGAGTCAGACTCGCTCACTGAGGGTTCCGTATTGTCACATAATACTTTTACAGGGTATTCTACGAGTAAGATTAGTACTTCTCATGGGATTTGCTTGAATGTGACTTTTCCTCTCGTCAGAATAAGATGCACCTATTCTAGAAATACTAGGTGCATCTCTTTTTTTTTTTTTTTTTCCCTCACATTTAAATGTGTAAGTCTACATTAATGCTATAAAAAGAGTTAGTTAGATAAGTTGCAGATATGTCAACTGGACTTGGCTGTATAACTTGTCAGAAACAAAACTCGAATACTTGTTAGTTTATATGTATTATAAATATAACTTTACAAATAAATTGGTATAAAATACCATATACTAAAAACCAAAAGAATTTATTACAAAACTAAGTAATTTTATATGAAATCTGTTCTTATAAAAATACTTTCTTGTATATGTTCACACTTTGTAAAATTTAAAAATCAAGTATTATAAACATATATCCGAACTAAGCGCGCCAGACATAGCTTCATTTGAATGATCTTGAAACAAAAATGTTTGACTTTGACTATCTTTGAATACGGTCAATGTAATATTTAACGTTTATTTATTGTTTTCCCGGAAATATTATGCGTTTGTACAACATACAAATAAAATGAAACAAACTCATTCGATATATAAAAGACTTATTATAAATTGCCAATTTTATATAACCAGTCATCGCCGTCTTGTCGAAATTCGATCAAAAATATTTAAACTGGCGACTATACGACCTATATGTTTATTTAAAGCTGTATACAAAATCTTAATTGTCTAATGACACTGTTACATTTGGCAATTAATATCGGTATATACGATCGTCATGACTACGCTTTGCCTCAATCTTAAAGTAAAATGTATACATTTATGTATAAATCGTTCGACATTGGTGTGCGTGAGCTTTTATTTTAATAATTTAATGTATTGATTTATAACAGTGCAAATTTTATAAATAAAGGTATACTGCACTATAGTGCTATGTTAAAAAGTTTTTATCCTTATTTACTTATATTTGCTAGTTTAACTATTTTTTAAGGACCCTGAAGAGTTTAGAATGAGAGTAAGTAGAATAATTAAAAACGGTACATTATCTTAACCTTCCTGTGAAATATATTAAGAACAATATTTAACATATTATGGATCATTGACAAATTTCATAAATTTAATGAAAATGTACAAGAACCTTAAGTAAATAACAATTTAATTTATAATTGCATTTAAACATTTAATTTAATAAGTGTTACACATAAATCCGGAGTTGACCAGTGCCGAATTAAACGCTATTGGAGTTCTATCCTCTATCTTACAGTAAACAGGATCACGCGAAACAATTCAATTTTATTTCTATAGAATAGTTCAAAACATACTACTGTTCTCCAGAGTAAGTTTGCGATAAGGTCAAATTTGTCTAGTGGAATTAAAATTGTTTCAATATATACCTACACTATATGTTATAAATCATCTTTTTTGTGTTATATTTCTGGATGACCAGAGCTCTTCAGACTTCAGGCCTTGCGGCATTTGGTATTGCACCCACAAAAAAAAAATCAACTTGTAGCTTCTTCATTTAAAAAGTACCATCAACCAAAATTTTACTTTTTTACAAGACAGCTAATCAAAGAAAATAAACCTTTTTCGCTCAATATCTTTCGTATTTCTTTTTAATATAATCTTACAATACATAGTTAAAAGAGTATATTCATACTGCGTAAGATGTTTTGAGTCTTTTTTTTAAATAAACATAATGATGGAGTAGATATAAGTTAATTAGAAAATTCAAAAGAACCTTTTGTAGTTTTTTTGTACCTTAAAAAGAGAATTAATGACTGTTTTTTCTTTTGTGTATATAAAGTGGAGTGTTCTCAGCTCGGAAATTTATCGCGTTGTGAAGTATATAAATAAAAATGTTTTCTTTAACAAAACTCCAGATGCCATTTTAAATCTGTATATAGTTCAATTTAAATAACATGTTACAAACATTATACGTAAGGCGATATTAAAGATAAAACTGCTTGGACTTGAGTCACTCCAGCTTTGTACCTTTTACAATTTTGTAAGAACTGTTTTTGAAACAGTAACTAACGAGTATCCTGCAGATTCTTCTCGTGGCTGGACTCTTCCGAAACAGGCGTAGCTTTTAAAATATTTGACGATTCAAAAGAGCTTGTCAAAGTCTACTTAAATAAAATATCATTTGAATTTAGTATACACTGAGCAAATGGGCAGGCGGTTTACCTGATTATCGACGCCCTTGAACAACTACTCTACTTGAAGGCTCGCAGATGGGTTTCCGGTCTTTGAAGAATGAGAAATGACTAATTTGCATTTTGGGTCCAGTCAAAGGTAAATTCTAAATACCTTACAAACCTGCAGGATTATTTACAAGTGTTTGGAGTGTAGTAAAGTGAGGTTGAAGACTTCAGTACCGGCTCTCTAAAGCTAGCATTCTATGATAAATTAATTAAGTAAAGATAAATAAACTTTTCAATTCTGTTTATAGCTAAATAATTCAAATTAGAATATAATTATGACCAACGTCTTAATATGACCTAATTAATAGCTTAGTTTGGCTTTTAAGTTACTTATTTCCTAAGAAAATACTTGCTGCTTTGTATGACATCCGCTTAGTATGACGTGTTTGTCAATTCCCTTTGATGTCATTATAAACGGACTGTACTGTACATATATGGTAATTTTGTAGGTTAATGTACTGTAATGCTGTGTAATAGTGACTGGCAAATTTGGTTTATGATATATATCATATTATTTATATGGAAAATTTGTTATAACCAAAAGGTTGTAAGAACACAGGATAAGGAAGCGCAAGTAAAACCGCTAGCCACAGCTAATAAAAGGTAAATATTTAAAACAATTCCAGTATGCTTGTTAACAAGAAATTCATTTCCATTGCAGGTGCATCTGGTACAATTAACGAAACGAGGCCGAGCCGGTGAAAACAAATAAAACGGCGCGGGAATCTGCAGATTTGCTCGTTTCCTTTGCGACAAAAACCCTTGTCGCAGCGCGGGATCTTGTGCGATGTAACGAAGCGTGGGTGAGACCACTCCGCGAATGCAGAACGTGGTCTCTTTACATAGTGCATCTGTTACATAGAGGCTTCAGTTTGGTAACACCTATTCGGCCGCGTAAATTCAGTGATTTTAACATAAAGACCAACTCTTTTGAATCGGTCGCTCAAGGAATTCACTGACTTAAATGTAAATATCAATTTAACTAATACGTGGGATTAAGGGAAGGTTGTCTAATTATGTACGCAACGCATGGACATACTAGCGTGGAGGCACGAGATGGTCCGTTTTCCTTTCACCCTTTAGTCCTGGCTTAGCACAGGCAAAAATACCTATTTCACTCATTCGAATCACTTATTTGTTTAAGAGTATAGCCAAAAATTAAATAAATCATTAATTTTATTCATTATTACTGACTGACAGCCGTCCTTAAATGTTTTTTATAACTGGCCAGTTTTTTACGCTGGGAAATACATTTACGAACTAACTTTTTCGAACAGCAATTTAACTAATTTTTAAGGAAATTTGGTCAAAAATTAAATACCTATTTCTATTGCATAATTATAACGAGAATCGAGTACCGAGTCACCTCCTTAAGTAAGGCCGTACAAGCGCGTTGTTCGAGAATAATCCGTGAAATGAAAAGACTTTTGACAAAAAAGGTTTTTTGATCTAGGTTTTATAACCACAACTTTGAATATGCAATTTATTGGTATATATTATTTTTAATTTAAACTTGTGTTTTATCATATTTTAATTTAGATCTAATTTCACCTACCTTATAATTGAGTTAAGTGATTTACTGTTATGTTATTCAATGTATTTTTAAACAGTTTGAGCCGAGATCCTTACTGTTACAACCCATCCTTTTACCATTGAGCTATCGAGGCTTCAAATATCTATATAAACGTATATATAAAATCGAAAGGTTACCTATCACAAAAACCTCGAAAACCGCGGGACGTACAAATATAAAATTTAGCAGGGCGATAGTTAATATTTAGTACACATCCCCTAATAACGGATTTTTCGATAGGGCCAGATTAACGAGATCTAAAGGCCCGTAAAAATATAAGTAGTATTAACGACTTAGGGACCTTCAAGAAAAGAGCATACTCATTTCTCAAAGGCCGGCAACGCATCTGCGAGCCCTCTGGTGTTTCAGTTGTCCATGGGCGTCGGTAGTCACTTAGGTGAACCGCCTGCTCGTTTGCCCCTTGTTATATAAAAAAAAATCTCTTATTTTTAGGGTTCCTTAGTGCTACGAGAAACCCTTATAGTCTCGCATTGTCCATCCGTCCCTCTGCACGCCTTTACTAACTTCTACAATTGTGAACATAAATGCATGAAATTTGCTACAGTTATATACTGTAGAAAGAAGAAAAATCTATATAGAATTTTCTTTTAGCATCTTAAAATAATAAAAAGTTTATTGCCTTCCATTGAAGTTATTTAATGAATACCTTAACGCGTATCAGATACGGAACTATTCTATATAACTAAGTGTGTCTTGACGCGCTCTTAACACAAAAACAGTGTGTAAATGGCGTAAATCATCTGGCATTGGTGTGCGTGTAGTTTTAATTTAATATTACATAGAAAAAAATATTAGCATTCGCACACGTTCCCCTATATGAACTACGATTGTGCCGAATTTCATACTCTTCCGTTCGCGCGATTTTCATAAAATGGTACCTAAAATTTTCGCTTCACGTATTAATATTTAATCACTTGTAAATTTCTGTAAAGCATGTTAGGTTCACATATAGAATATAACAAATCTAACTTTGATTTTAAGAATGTTTTAATATGTAAGATGAAAAGTTGATTATCACTCCTGTGAACAATTTAAAAAAAATCATAGAACATCAAAACGCAGAACAACTCTTATATGTTCCAATTCATGGCTCACGTATTTGGCATATTTTGCAATATTAAATAACAGCCCATGAAGTTTTCATATCAGTTCAGTGGAAGTAAAACAACCGTCAAATATACATCCATATATCCATGTGTACACACTTCCGCGTTTATAATATTAGTAGGATTCTTCTATATTTTGAAAAATATCTTTAACAAAACTAAAAAATATAATCATGCTTTCAATTTGCTCTTTCTATATGTAGAAGTACTAACTTCTATACAATGTTCTTTGAATGTTTATTCAGAATAAGCGAAGGTAAAGCCGTGAGTTCAGTTTCAATGGAACTTTTTGTTTTATTGTACCTTTCTACCGTTCATTTCAAATAAGAAGGTAGTTTTGTAGTGAACCCGTTGATAATTGCTTTTTTTGTAAAACAATACTGATGTTTCTGTGGTTCCAATAAGCGTTGACTTTCAACAAATTATTGCAATGAAACTAGGCAAAGAGTGATCCAGGTCGTCCCCAAATTGGAAAGCTTAAAAAAGATTGAATGAGATTGAAGATGGAAAAGGGGAGACCTTTGGATTAAGAGCATAAATCGAGTCACCTGAATTTAGGGAGGGGGGGATAGGGCGGGGTCAGGTGAACACTCCCCTACCACTTTTCCAAGCCGGAGACGCATTTTTTTTTGGTTAAAGTCGTAAATAGTCTCCTGGATGCTGTGGCTGGCTGGGGACCACACCACAATAAAAAAGTGACCGAAAAGTGACCCAGGTGATCGCTTTGCGATCGTCTCTATTAAAACAAAAATAGAATGTGTGTCATAATAATTATTTCACTTAAAATTACTTCACTATAAATTTAGAAATCGCAAGAAAACACTAACGTAAGTAAACATTGATTTAAACTAGGTCACAAACGTCAAAACAGTCGCCAAAACGTTTCATTTCATAACTTCAAGCACTAAAACAACCACAGATATTATAACCTAACCATACCAACCAAGATACCCAATACTATGATCTATTTTACGTATTTGCAAATCTTTTTTAATCAAATTTTAAAAATTAATTTAAAATTTTTTCACCTTCCTCTGGTAGCTAAAATCGAATTGGGGGGTCGAGACAAACCCCCTTGATCCTCCCACATTAGCAGAATCTTTAAAATTCAGGCGACTCGATTTAAGATCCAACTTCACCTTTGCTCAGCAATGAGATATCTTGATTTAGAAAAGTTACCCTGATTGAACATATGTTGTGTGTGTTAAGTCTTCTTTGCTTGGCGTCCGTGTGAGCGGCCTGGTGGGTGCCACGGGTGGGGGCCAAGCCCCTGGTGCGCAGCAGTCGTCATCAGCAGCCGCTAGTCGGTAAGGGTATAGGGGACGAGCGGCGCCTCCACAACGCACCACCACACCGCACGTTGTGAACCTTGACCTGCCAAAAAGCAATGCATTAAAAACTTAATTACTTTGCTTATATCCGCGAACAATTATTCATTCACGGATTTAAGCGAAATAATTTAGTTTTTCTACTTGTCACGGATATTCAAAAATTAATGAATAATTCTATTAAACATAATAATAATAATAGTTTTTATTTTCGTCTATATTTATTTATTTCGTCTATATTACTGGTACAAAAAAGTATTAGTGGAGATAGGTGGTTCACCAGTCTCTAAAATAGGTAAACCTGTATCTTAGATATCAAGTCTCTCCTTATAGAAACATTTAATTAAAAGATTAATCACTTAAAAGTATATAAACAAGCAAAGAAATTTCCGTCCATATTAGGACTACGTTGTTTTAAAAAAAATACTTATATCATATAATGAAAATATACTCTCTGATGAAACGATTGAAAGCAGTTTAGTATTTTCCTACGGACAAATATGTTTTCTACGTAAGTTTAAACGGATTTTAGTCGAAATTAAGTTGAAAGTTACATTTGCACAACAAAGTTCGTCTCGAAACTCGTATTTTAGAGCGCCATTTCCCATTCCCACGACATTAAACAATAGATTGTTTATGTAGGTTTTCGCTGAATGTTTTAGGAGAAAGCGTATTCAAAACCTCGCCGGGGAGTCATTTGCTTTACGACCTAAGGCCGCAGCGGGAACAGATGTCTATTATAGAAGGAGATTTAGAAGATACTATGATTACAAGATCATAATACCGGAGCCAGACATAGCTCAAAGTGTTTGTACATTTTTGACTTTGAAGTCTACAGAGTTCTACAAAACTTTGTGAAGTCACAGTCTATGACCATTGCAATGATCATTCAAATGAATCTATGTCAGGCTCCGGTATAATAGTGGGACGTTCAAGACTTGAATTACAGAAAATTGCTTTTGGGATTTTGTATTTGCGCGCGGTTTGCCAGCGATATAGCATGAATAATACACGTGTTACCAGTATTGGTAATATGGACACGTCACGCTCTTAAAAATTGACGTATAAAAATGTTTTGCTGTAAAATATTGATGACAGATTTATTTGGCTAACAGCAAAGGCGAAACGAACTTTTTAGGGTTCCGTAGTACTATAAGGAATCCTTATAATTTCGCTATCTCCGTCCGTCCGTCCGTCCGTCTGTCTGCTCTTAAGGTGGTCCCCCTTAGCATTTCCAAACTATTAGACGTCGAGATTTGAAATTGACTCCCAAGCTTTATCATCATTCAAATAACTCTTTAAATTATAATAGGATTGTTGCATACCTTTAATAAAGGTTTTAAATTTATGTACAATCATAAATATGGAGTTGATTTTAGGATGTCTAGTCGTATGCATTAGGGGTCATTCATAAATTATCTCACACCTTAAGGGGGAGAGGGGTCATCGAAATGTGCCATTGTGTGACAACAGGCAGAAGGGTCAAAGGCTTTGTGACGTCACACGTCAAAATTTAAAAAAAATCAGAAATTTGGAAATAATTTGAATCTGCTGTTTTCTTTTATTTTTAAAAAAATACATGCATAAAATAGGACAATTTGTAACGTCACACCAAAGGGGAGGGGTATAGAAATGTGAAAATCTGTGACAATAAGGGGGGAGTAGGTTAAAAATCGTAAAATTCGTGTGACGTACTTTATGGATGACCCCTTATTATGCATGGGAAACTAATCTACTTTGCTTTAATCCGCGAATGAATGTTGCGACTGTTTCTCATGCATGTTATGGATTTCCGCAAAGTAACGCCTTATTCTTTCAATTATTTGACGACCCTTTTTTAGTTGATTTTTAGTTCTAAGAATTCTGGCAACAACATAACCCACTCTTAAATTTATGTCTATTCTATCTATGTAAGTATAGATAAATTAAATTAGTTCTTAATTATTATAACTTCGGTATACGGTGTGCTTAGTTTAATATGCGGTTGTTCGCTAGAAACTAAAACGAATGAACATTAAGATTTATCGCAGCTTCACCCCGGCTATAAATATTTAAGTTTGCTGTTGCACAGACACGACTTCCCCACTAGTACATATTTAACTTAACGCAATGAGTAATTGAAATAGGTTTGCGCAATCTCATGGTCTGGAAGACTAAGTTATATTACTTTGTACCACTTCGTTATGAAACATTTTTGAAGTGCCAACTTCTTTATTTTCTGTTTTATGTATGAAATTTGGCACAACTGTAGTTCATATAGAGGAAGGTGTGCGCATTTAGATATTTTTTTATAATATGCAATATTAATCTCTTCTTCTTCCTAGCGTTATCCCGGTTAAGTACCAGGGTCCGCTGAGATTGTAGAGGATTTGGCTGCGGGGCGAGTTAAGATGACCGATTGCCATCTGACGTCATCCTCAGAACCCCCAAGATCTCTGCAACCTTACGATTAATATCACAAAGTGACATTAATCGGGTCCCACTGTTTTACGTGCCTTGAAGCTCACAAATTTTATTTTTTATGTTATTTATAAAAATTATTCTAATATTATTTTAGTCCCAAGCTAAAACCCAGACACATCCCAATTAAAAAAAAAAAAACTATGCTAAGCACAAACGATAAAATCTAGTGGGTAAAAGAGTAAAATTTCACAGAACATATCATATTACATATATAGCCAAAAAACGTTTCTAATTATACAGAAAAGTTAATTTATACATTTAAATTAATTTTTAAAAAGTTTTAAGTTCAGTAACGTTCGAATAACTATGAATGCTTAAAAATATTCTTAGTTATATGACAGATATAATGAGTTTTTTTTATTTGTACTAGTAAAAAAATTACTAAGACTTTTGCACCACCGCGGACAGGTCCTAGAAGATGCAGGTGCATCATAAATTTCCATAAAGTACAACCATGATAAATATTATTTATATTAACATTAGACTTCTTTTAAATCGCGTTTATTTTTTCTAACAATGTATAATATGTACTACACTATACTACGCTGTACTATATAATATTATAAATGTGAAAGTAATTTTGTCTGTTATGCTATCACGCCTAAACCAATTTTGATGAATTTCGGTAGACAATACAATCTATCGATTGTACCTTGAATAAGTAGGTACGTAGCAATCAACCTACTTTTTGTCACGGAAATGAAATCTAAAAGGGATGAAATAGAGGTTGAAAGTTTGTAAGGTAGTCGAACAAAACAATGCGGACGAAGTCGCGGGTTGATGCGAGCAATAATACAAATGTGAAAGTAAATCTGTCTGTATCGTTTTCAAGCCTAAAACTCTAAAGCAATGTTGATGGATTTACTTACTTACTTACTTACTGGAGCGGCTCAGAAACCCAAAGTGAGTTTTGGCCTCCGACAGGAATTTGCGCCACTGCACGTCGGACATTTGGTTAGCCGAAAATTGAACCGACGACTCGTGCCAATATTTTTGTATGTTTATCTGTGCTTTTGTACCGGGTTGTAACTCTATACTAAATATTATATGATAGTCTGACCATGTGCAAATTTTTGTATAAATTTAATAAAGGTAATAAGGGTATGTGCGCTTCCTTTTATTCCATCATATTTCATTTCCCTTAACGGTCTTAGTCGATTGCTTTCACTATTTTTATTTCAGTCAAATAGTGACTGACTTCGTCACTATTTGATAGGATATAGATATAGATTTCGCAATAATTAAACTTACAAATTAGTAGAAATAATATTTAACAATATGCAATATTTATATATATATAACTTTCGTTACCATTTTAGGAAAATAGCGCGGACGATGGAGTGTGAAAGGCGCCATTACAGTTACTAATATTTTTTATAAAAATATTCCACCTAACAGACTTCTTAGGTGAACAGCCAGCTCGTTTGGTCCTTGTAATAAAATATTTTAATTGCATTATATATTAGTGAATTGTAAGAATAATTTTAATATGTTATAGTGGAGTGCCGTTCGTTGAACTCCTAAGAACCTAATGACATTCATTTTTAAATTCCTTTATGCTTTTAGGTCACTAGTCGCTAACTATATTAATTTATGTTACTAAACTCTGTCGGAGAAACTCCGAGACTTGTTCAATGTTTAATTAGTTTACTATATAAACTTCTTTCTTGGCTCCGATTTTCTACACCTCCTTAGGTATAGCACAATTTTTAAAGTTTTTGTAAGTAAAAAATCATTTATATATTTGCTATTTGCTATATATTGAGACGAATTTCTTAGCATTCCATGGATTCACCGTGCGGGTGCCGGGTCCATCGCGTTGCAAAGGAAGGAACCATCTATTATACATTAAATTCAGTTTGTTTACGAATCATCGTTTGAACCCTGCTCTATTTTTTATGTAACGTAACAAGTATCGCCATCTGTTAGCACAACCTATTATCACATACTAAATAACATTCTGCCATGTCTCGTTATTCTTAGTTCAGTTAATTTCTGCTAGATGAAAGTGTTAACTTGTGTAGAAACAAGAAATGTAATCAAGTCCTACAGAAAAATAAATCATTTTTATTATAATCTTTACAATATGATTAAAATAAGAGTAAAATGTAGTTCAAATGTTATTTTAAAATTAAAGCTGACATTGCGCCTTTTTTAGACAGCGACATCTATTATAATGTAGCGCAACTCAATGAGAAAGAATTTTGTTCTTTAAAGTTTTAACGTAATAATTATAATAATTGTAAGATGGCGCTGTTTAGGTATAAAAAGAGTTTATTTCACAATAAATAGACTATCTTAATCTGTTCCTATCGAAAAATCCTTTCTACTAACTATAAACTATGTCTCTGCCAAATTTCATCATTATACATGCCACGGTTTTCGTGACCTTTCGCCTTTATACACATTAATATATATAAATTACGCGTCACGCTTTTTGTCCGCGACGGACTCCTAAACTACTTAACCGATTTTAATCAAATTTGCACACCGTTCAAAGTTTGATCCAACTTGAAATATAGGTTAGCTTACATCTCCATTTACAGTCGCAAATAAAAATGAGTCACTGAAATGTATGCAGGTGCGTAACTTCCAAACGACTACACTATTTTAATAATTTCATTTTTATCGTGTATGTTAATGTTAAGTATTGTATTGTTTTCCGCTGTGTGTAATATATTAAAAAAAAAACAACGTACTTTCCGCATCCTCTCCAGTGACAAATCCAAGGGGTCTCTTCTATTATAAATGCCCTCTTTTTAAAAATAGATCTTACAAAATATGGATTTACATTTCCATGTTTGACTGGCCCGTTGGCGCAGTGGGCAGTGTCTCTGCCTTCTGCTCCGGGGTCGTAGGTTCGATTCCCGCCTCGAGTCTGGGTGTATTATCCATATGTATGTATTTATACATTTACAAAAAAAATATTTGTGTATAACAGGCGGCTGTAACCTATAACACAGGCATTAAGTTGTCTACCTTAGGAACAGAGGTCCGTGTGTCATATAGTTCTAAATAATTTTTTTTTTTATGTTAACTATCTATACTCTATTCTAATATATAAAGCTGAGAGTTATTTTGTTTGCTTGAACGTGCTAATCTCAGGAAATTCTAGTCCGATTTGAAAAATTCTTTCATTGTTAGATAGGCCATTTATCGAGGAAACTATATATATTTACGCTAAAAGTTTTCCATGTATTAATACGCGTCCCTTTTTATTTGGCGGAAAGGATTGTTTTCCAGAAATATTTGGAACGAATTTCTCCAAAATTATTTGGAACTAACGACCTTGTATTATATTGTATTGTAGCATTATTGCTTATTTGTAGTTATTAGTAACAAAATTTGTAGACAAAGTATGACTACTATTGCATGATAACCAAAATTTTTTTTTTGATTCCCGTCCCTACCAAACATCCACAGATAACCTGCTGGGCTGCTAAGTCTGAAGATAGCCTGAAAACTTCATCAAAATCAGTCGGGCTGTTTTTAAAATTCACACAGAACTCACATTGACATATTATTAAGTTACTAGCGGTCCCGACAGACGATGTCCTGCCCGAAAGTTGGGTTACTTACTATTCACTACATTCTATTATCCTTTAATAATATTCTCGTTCCATTTTCCGTTCCGTTCCGTTCGGACTCCATATGTTGAAAATTATGTTCTTGTCTAATTTGCTATTTAAAATATATTCGGCCAATCTTATTCTTATCCAGTCAAATTTATGACCTTTAATACCTATGCGGTCACATTTATAGTCGTCAATATCTGTTTGGTTGCATGTTTAGCCATTAATGCATATGCGGTGACATTTAATGTCGTAAATACACATACAGTCACATTTTTAGCGATAAACACTTTTGCGATCACCTAAAAAAACAAGTCCTTATGACATAAAAAGGCTGGTTTAGTACCACTACTCTTGTAAATGTTGTATTTTAACACTAGAAGTGCCGAAACTCATAACCCCTCGCGAACCGCCGCTGTGACAATTTTGTCCATTATATTTTTCACAACATTAAAGAGCATAGTAGTATGAAATTATGATTAAAACAATATGTAAGTTACTTAAAACCATGTTTATTTATTGCTACATCTATAATATATAATGCATAATATTATGGTAATACCTATTTAAAACATTTCACTATTGTTCTAAGCCATGCCTTCTAGTGCTATTTTAGTAGTAGAATTGGTGGGTAAAATTATTTGTGTGCCATAAAAAGACTTTTCTTTCAACTACATCGCAGTCTATTTCCATTCTTTTCATTTTTATTGCTAGTTATGTAGTATTAAAGTTTTACAATGGTATAGAATGCGCGCCATTTGCTTTTTTTTCGAATTTATTTGGTCCATTTTTATTTTCAGTCTGTTGCAGAATAATCCAATGCGTACATTTTCTATGAACCTTAATGAGAGATATTTAATCATTGTAGTAAATTTATATGAAAATAAAAACCTGCAGTAATTAAATTTCATACAATATTACAGCATTGTTTTGATTCTAAGCAGGAAAGGCGTCTTTTGTAAGTAAAACTATGCGTTATCGTCCGTTCGTCGTCGCAGAGTCTGCGAGCTCGCACCTTGACAGTTGATAGCGATACTACTATCTTCTTGCGTGTTTTAATGCACAGAAGCTAGCGATCTTGAAATTATTTACAGCATTTATTATAAATAGAGACCACCGGTTGTTCGACATTCGGCCAAAAATCTTTAGATTTGCGTACTGTACCCTTATTTAAAACTATGTACATTACTTATATTCTTAGTACAACAACATTTATTTTAATTATTTAATCACATTAAATGTCTTAGTTCACAAAGTATATTGTTATTTTATCACGGTTGTCAATGAAACTACGCCTTGACACTGTCCAATAATAAAATGTATACATGTGTGTGTAAATCGTTTTGCACTGGTGTGTGTGTATGGTGTTATTTTAATAATTAAATATATTCATAATTTATATTTTATAAAAATATTAGCGTTAATTAACTGTAATTGTGACAAATTACATACTTCTCCGTCCGCGCAATGAAATGGTACCGAAAGTTTTTGCTCCACATGTTAACATATAGATAACTTAAAGGTTCTATAGATTTTAATTGCAGATTTTAATACACTAACAGATTTTTGGATACATATATTACGAAATGATATTTATTAAAGCAGTAACCAGATATTTCAGCAGTCGTTAAAAATTTGTCAATGATATGTTTTTTCTGCATTCGTTCTGGATCTTTCATAGGTGGTCAAAACTCGTCTATGTTTAAGATAAGATAGATAAGATAATTTATTTTATATCTTCATAAAAAACCTACATGCGCTTATATCTAACTTATACACAACTTATATCTAAGTTGTGTCGCTAATACTTAAAATTGGTAAAATCTGTGCTATAAGTATCATTAGCATTCCATTTTGTTTAATATAATGTATACATAATTATTGTAATTAACGCACAAGCTCAAGTAAGTCTAATTAACGAAAAGATTCAATTTCATACAGTGACACTGGAGTGCACAGATTGCTAAAAAATCACATCTATTGTGTATTCTTAGCAATCCCGTGGTGCCATCTTGTACGTTTTCTACAATATTATCTGATATACTTTTACGTATCGTATGTTTTGCGTATGGTATAGTTATTATAACTTAAACGCTTATAACTTGTTCTTTCTTAGCACATATCGTTCAACGACCTTTTCACGAAGGACACAGAGAAAAATATTTTCAACATATTATTGTATTATAATATTTTTTCTAACCATTTTTCCTATTTGTTATTAACGATAAATAGGGATTATTAGTAATTATTAACAGTTTTTTCCTTGTAAGCAGAATAACAATTGCATTTTTCACAAACATGTAAAAATAAAAATATATTAAAACATTTTTATTCTAAAAAGTTCCCATACCTGTTCTGACCTTACGGAAAAAAAAATTAACAATGCTTCATCCAATAAAAATAAATGGCCAATTAATTAGTCGCACTCAAATCACCTATTCTCCCCCAATTTCCCTCGCCTCAATAATATCTCAATTTGTGAACAATACGCCGCCTTTACACGACGTTAATGTGAAAATTTACGAGGCGACCTCGGTATTTTTAATTCTATGTAATAACGTAAAATAAATTCTAATGAAATGAGCTTAAAAGCCGTCCTCGGGGGCAGGGGATATTTCGATGGCACTCGAGTAGCTAATTTTGCTTTACGATACTGGTGCGTGTAATCTCCTCAGAGATTTAACGCCTCGTTCACAAAAAGGCCTCTTAAATCAGACGTATTAGATTTCGTTATTTGTCGTTCAAGTCCGAATGGCAAATTATTTTTTTCTTCAACAAATAATCTATACTTAATACATGAACCTGATGAGTTTGTTTGTTTGCTTATTTGACACGTTAATATCCGGAACTACTCTGGTCCGATTTAAAAAATTCTTTCAGTGTTAATTAGCCCATTTATCGAGGAAGGCTATATCATCACACTAAAATTGCATCTATTTGTTTTTACCTAATTTTTTGCGGATGAAGTTACAGTCTAACATAATATCAGCCGCGGGTCGAACTTGGTCCAGATTGGCTCAAGATCGTAAAAGGTGGTGTGTGTAAAGGGCTGTGGATGATGATGATATAACTTCTAACTAAAAAAACCCTTAGTACTGGCATATTAATATTTTTAAATAATATTATATCTCCGGTTCCAGAATCCATTATCACATACAATTAATTAAATTTCCAAAATAGACGCAAAGGTTTTCAAGAGTTCCTTGCAGCAGCATGCCATGAGAAGAATTTTGTTTTACTTTTTTGCGTAAGTTTATATTGTTCTTGTCTCATGTTTCTCTCTTGTCTCTGTTGTCTCATTACCCAGTATCTGTGTCCGTCCTTTCATACTGTCATTGCATTTTCACAACACATTTGCATTGTCCTTCACAAAACAATTGTTTATTATATTTGAAATAGATAACATCACCAACTTCACCAACTCATAATGAAAGTTAATGAACATTAACAGTTTTTAATTTAGCCATAACTCCGTTCCGGAGTACATAAATCATATTCATTCATTTGTACACGTCTCTGTCAAATCTAGCATAACTTGATACAAAAGCGACGCGAACTACACAGACCAAGTTTTGATCCCGCTCGCCGTTGAAGTGACTTTATTAAAATTCAGCCGCGTCTCGCCCAAACTTATTAGTGGTGATCCGAGTCATTTGAAAGTTAAATGTTTTAGTTCTGAATGGTCTTTCTTCGGAAGGCTAAATCCTTATTTGTTTTGCTTTATCGTGGTTATTTGTTAAAATATACGAAACAATCCTTTTTAGCGACTTCTTTTTAATTTGGGTTTGTTTTGACCAAGTTTTGATCCCGCTCACCGTTAAAATGACTTTATTAAAATTCAGTTGCGACTCACCTCAACTTCTTAGTGGTGATCCGAGTCATTTGGCAGTTAAATGTTTTAACTGTAAAATGTAAATTTTTTGAATATCTTGAATAATAAGTGTTTATTTGTGCTTTATAATGGCTATTTCCTACAAAATCAGCAATACTTTTATTCAATTTTAAATATGGCTTCTTTATTATTCCTTATTTAAGGTTTCCTTTTAATTCTTTATCAGTTTCAAAACTACCTTTACATAACTTTGAGAACTTATTATGTGCTGTTGTATTTATTCCTACAATGAATATTGTCCGTATAATGTTGGAAGCGTGATATCTCGCGGTCTTCCCAAAATAAATTAATCAATAAAAATCAGTTTTCTTGATATGATTTTTGTTAACTATGTTGATTGTGGAATAAAAGTGACGTTAGCTCTTTATTCTTAAATTAAACGTCACTGCCGAAATGGCGATAAAAGCTTAATAGGCCGGCTCCAATAATAATTCGTTATTTTTGCAACGTCGTAACTAAAACTACGTAAAGGCAGTATTTCGTGAAACAATAATAAAAATAATAAATCCCCCTCAAAGCCGCCTGACAGCCGCGAAACTATTCGCCACGATCCTAATGTACACACAATTTGCGAAAAACGTGGGTAGTCTACGTGTAAAAACTATTTTATAAATTAGAAAAAAATGAAGTAAACTTAAAAAGTTTACCTAAAAAAAGCTATTCAAAATCGATCACTGTCTATCTAAAATTCACCATTTTTCATTTGTTATTTTATTATTCTTTTATTAAAGTCATATTTTTTACTTTGCTATAACGTCTGTATTGTGTTTTATAATATACGAAATAGACAAACATATCGAAATATTTTTTTACAATGACTCTTACTTAAACTTTGTATTGTACTTTACAACGTATGATTGAGAAATTTCTGTTAAGACAACTTCTAAACTGTTTAAAAATATGACATACATTATAACCAATATGGTAGGTAAATAATAATCCTTTCAGTTGTTCTATGTTACGATTGTATACTAACTCCTTAATATGAGACAAATGTACATATGTCGCCGGCGCTGGTAACAAATTAATTTTTATTAGCTTTATAACTCTATGGCTCCATATTTCAAGACGGTCGTGGATTTGATATATAATGGTGTATTATGGTTTAATATATCCATTTAGTAAAATACGTAATACTAAATGTTGCGGACAGATGATACAAGCAAAGTGGCATAGCGACGTCTTTGACAGCGGACGTCGACGGCACAACTAAAAAGGGGCTGGCACTAGTGTACATAGTGAGCGAAATAGCTAACTCCTGCTGGAGTGAGATGAAGATAGTGCTATCTCGCTCGTAACTTCAAGGAGACTAAAAACTTTCTGCGTTACGTCACAAGTCGTCCAATCGAAACGCGAGCATTCGGTTCAATGATATGTCACTATTCCCTAAATTTGTAATTTTCTTTACTACCTATACTGTAATTGCGCTGCAATTTAACAATGTACTATAAATTATGTTTTCAACCTTACGGAAAGTTAATAAGATTTATGATAAATATTTAGTGATTATTTCTTAGCGTGTGTGTTATAATTAAACAATTTAAATTATATTAAAAGTATTAACCATTTTGCACGTTTGTCAGCATTTAAATGGAATGTTTTCTATATTATTCGCAAAAAACACATTAATTATCATTAAATAATTTGTCATAGTTTTATAATATTTTTGCGTACAAATAATTTATTAATATGACATGGTAATGTATTGTTCTTTAAAATAATGACTTAATTTAAAAATCGTTAACGTTATCATGAGGTATATCGACTGCCTGTTGCCATATAAAAATATGTTTATATTGTCGTTTCGGTTACATGCATACTCTTCATCACAATAACAATAACATTATTCTTATATCTGTACTATTGCTTAATCTTTTTTCTTACTTATCTTGTTGTTATTATTATTATCTGTTTTACTGTGTGTAACTATGATGACGATTTTTGATGTTAATTCGTTTTTTTTTTCCTATTTTTAGCACCACCAATTATTTTTTTTATATAACTTTACCAGTTTTCACATTCGGTTATGTGGTATATATTATTTAAATTTAACAATAAAACCGATCCGTGGATTCTGCCTGCAGATTTTATTTTAGTTATCAAACCCATATCAAGTCCTGTATATATTTATGTATGTAAACTATATTTTTATGGTGCACAATAAAGTATATTCATTCATTCTCTCGTTCATTTAAAAGATAAATTTTCAGGTTATAATCAAAACTAGCGGACCCGACAGACACTGTATCCTGTATGTCTTTGCCGTAAAAGGTGACACTGGTCGTAAGTTTTATGGAATAATTCACTGATCTGAGGAGAAAGCAACAAAACAAACTGAATTTAAAATGGTCCAACGGCTTTAGAGTTTTACAGAGACTAACGAACAACGATGAATTTATATATTCTCATCAGAAAAATCGAAACACTTCCGTTTTTTTTTACATATAGGGATTCCTAAATAAACACATTTTTCTTATAATCCTTACAAAACATAAACTTGCAAGGTGTTTCGATTTTTCTTGTGAAAAGTATATATTTAACACGTGACGAGTACTTTGTATTTATTGGTATCCAGATTCTGATGATGGAGCTGGGTGTTAGCCATAGGAGCTTTGTTATAAAACGACATACATACATAATTTCATCAATTTTGATTAATCGCTTCAAGTATTTTGTTTTTGACAGTACTCTAGAGATTCAAGTCAGAAAAAGTGTAGTTTTTTATGATATAAATGTCACCACGACTTTTAAAACATACAAGAGAGTTTCCTATATTTATACGGAAAGAACATATTACAGAATTTACGAATACTTTTCTTAGTTTAGCTTTTCCCTGTAATAACATGTTTTTGTAATAATATAATCTATACATTTATATATATAAAGCTGGCGAGATAGTTTGTTTGTTTACTTGAACGCGCTAATATCTGGAAGCACTGATTCTATTTGAAAAATTCTTTCAGTATTAGATAGCCCATTTATCCAGGAAGGCTATAGGCTATATATCATCTACGTTTTACCTGTCTCTCTTTTTCTTCGTTACACATCGCATGCTTAATCATAAACTGACCTAACTTAAAAAAGTAGATTTTTGGGATGCATGACCCCAAGATTTGAATAACTGTCAGTCAGGCCAGAAGATACAACACTAAAATAGTCGTCAAAATCAATGAATTATATAGGTGTAGTCCAGAATTAAATTTTGTACTTGTGTAAGCAAAAAACGTTGTATATTATTCAAATACTTTTTTCTATATCTCAAAGTACCGGATATATTGATATCACAGGACTAAGGGGGCCGCGTGATGCGAAAATTCGCATTCGTAAATGTCAAACATTCGCCTAAATTCAGACATCTCGGCTGCCCCATTTTTACAAAAATAGTTTTGATTGCATATTATTTTAAAAAAAAATCTAGTCCCATTATCAGTAGAAGTAGATAGTGTCGAGATCCGGCCATAACGCCATACCTTTCAAAATTAATTATAAAAAATGTTTAGAAAATACCGCAAAAGAGGACAACACGAATTTACAATACAAAGAAAGCAGGCGGCTGTTACCTATAACACAGGCATTAAGTTGTCTACCTTAGGAACGTCGTTAGACGTCCGTGTGTCATATCCGTGTGTCTTGTCCTGTATATATTTATTTATTTATTTATATTATTCAACAAACCGAACGAAACACGACAACAATACCAACACTTGACGTGACAGCATTGAAGCCATTTCACGCCGATCTCATTTGAGCGTTTTTACTTTAAACTAAAACAACTTTCATTCTGATTCATGAATCCAGTTGACGTAAAAAGTGATGTGTAAAAAAGTGCAGTGTTAGTGTGTGTGTGTGTGAGTGTGCCAGTTGTATGCAAGTATATATAGACAAGGTATATGACCTTAAATAAAATAAATAAAGGCTGGTGTCCGCTGATCTCTTTTCCATAGAGTTTAAATGGGCACTCGAAGATAGCGCTCCGAATGTAGATTTACTGACTGATTCTCCGGTAGTCACATTATTTTTGATTGGTTATTGTTTTAACCAATGACAGATTGTTGTAAAATATAATCGAGTATAAATGAAGCGCTTGGCATGAAAAGGGGGATTATTGGCGATTGAAGGAGGTTCCCAAAAGAATGTCTGTGAGCATAAGAAAATTATAAGAGTTGTATATTGCGAAATGTCAATAAAGAACCTACTTGTGGATAAGTTGGTTTGGAGTTTATATCTCTGTTATTTGAGAGTGGTGAGTTTACACAACGAAAAAAGATTACTGTTTTATGATTTGAGATTTTTTTTTAATTATAAAATCTGAAAAAGTCTAAAAAGCTCTTTATCTGACTAAAGATGTCAGATTAATCGGAGGATTTCGGACAGAGAAATATTTTCCACAGGAGCATTTAGCATTGTATATTTCGCAGAAAAAACTAAATCGCTTTAGTCCAAGGTTAAATAATAAGTTTAAGTCAAGTTGGTGTTTTATTGATCCCCATCAATAACACTCGAAGAAGACACTAACGTGTCCGTTACAATGTAAAAGATAAAAATGTTTACTGTGGGTTAAACTTAGGAGATAGATATATGTCTTCGCTGGTTTTTTTATAGACTTTTTTAAGAAATACGATTCCGTACTACATTATTTTGATCTACCTCGTCAGGTTTAGCCTGCACACGCAATGACAGCGCACAGAAATACGTTTTTTTACGACATCACGTTACAAATCATTGAAATTCTTGGCTTTTATCTACTATAATATATATGTATTATGCATATTAACATTCCTCGTGAATAACTTTATCTATTGGTGAAGACCGCAAGATATTACGTTTAGTAGTTTTTGAGTTTATCGTAAACAGACAGACGCTGCGAAGAATTTTGTTTTATGATATGTAACGATAATTAATAATGCGCCTTACCTGTATAGTACAAACCGGAAGCTCTTATGATCTGAGCCATAAGGTTAAAATTAAAGATGTAGATCGAAAGTCAATACAAATTTTTATAGCATGACTTAATAACGTTGTACACTAATTAAGTAGTTATTATTAAATCATCGACACTTCTGTTATCCTTGTGATTATTGTTCATGACTTTATCTATGATGGTTAATATTCGTTCATTATGCTGTTATTTTACTTCTGTACGTACGCTATAGTAGAAAGAAAGAAAATCATTTAATCCTTATAAATATTAAATAATTTAAATACACAGGACATCTCGCCAGAATCTGAAATGTCACCCTAACCACCTCAATGTCCTAAAATCCACAACCGTGCAATTTTCAAGAAACTTCATACCTCGCACAATTCCTCTGTGGAATCAATTACCAGCGTCTGTATTTCCGAACGGATACGGGTGGTGTGCCGTGTGCGCTTCGCCGGGGCATTTAGCTGAATCAAACTTGATACCAAATCATGGGAATCAACATTATTAGTGCGCATATCTTATGTAGGAAACACACATTAAGCAACTGACGGCGATCTTCAAGTTACATTATTGAATACAACTTGCAAGAATCATTATAATTTTCACTGTGATTTCTGGTCATAAAATTTTAATGCTTCATTTAATCTATCATTTAGGGTTGGCCCTATAAAAAAAGATAGGATTTTTAAGGTTATAGTTAACCTTTTTTACGGTAACCAAATTTGTTCTAAAATAATGCATCATTTGTGAAGGTGTTTTTTATAAAGATGGCATTAATCCTTATCCAGAATCTATTTTTAAACTCCCAAGTGATAAGAGTGGCACACGCGGGCGAAATCGCGGGGTACAGCTAGTCTGTAATACGGTGCATCAGAAAAGGTGTATCAAATGTATGCGTAAGAGACTAATTGACACGCGTCACAGAGTATTTGCGCTTACTAACGTGATTTCATATTTTAGTTTTTTTTTAATACATATAAATAAAAATAAATTTCCAAACGGCGCATAACTGCCGAACAACCAGCAAAATTGATAATTCTGTTTTGTTGTGGTCGTTAACGTTCGTGTTTACAAGGTTTGTACAGATAAAACATTTTGTCCGTCTGTCTGTTTGTTACGGATAATTTCCAAATCATTTATACCTAATTAATAGGGAGTAACAAAGGCTACTTTGCTTTTAGTAAAGTAATTAGGTCTTCGTACGAAAATAATTAAAACCCTGAATCCAAAATCACTGTACTCACGCGGGCAGGTAATTTTTAAATAAAAACAAAGTACATAACAGTGATTTTTTTATATGTGGTCTTAATATTTTTATTTTCGTATAATACATTAAATAAATAACGAATATTCAGTGTTTATATTTACTTTTTCTCCTAAACAAGTAGATTAATTGATAATATTGTATATTAGTCTAATCAATTTATTTATTGTCACACAAATAAGTGCTGATCTTTTGAAATGCGTACTAGACAATTAAAATTTCTAAGTAATTTTGACGGATTTTTTAATTAAATCAATTTGTACGCAATCAGTCGTCCAGCCGCCATACGTTAAGGACGCGCTTTGGCTTATTCCGCTACGAAGCGGTTAACTTAAGCAAGAAAATACCTGAATATTCAGTATTTATTTTATATAAACATATATTAGTTAGCATTTTATGTTTATTTTTAACGTTGCTTATATTTGTACACCGACCAATTTATAAACCGATGTACAAAACTCAAATATTTTATTTCAAATTTTAAAAAAATCTGTGTAATTTTCCACTATTTATTGTTTGCGTGGCGCTCAACATGATAAAAATGTACATGACAGTATTTGTCACTTAACTTCCGGTACTCTCTTCGCATAGCGCATGCGAACAATGCGCGCGCAACAAGTAGACGCAGCTTCAGCTATCAACTGAGCATCTCAAAATATTTGTAATTTTTTCAAAATATTTCCTTTGCAATTATATCTTGCAAAAACAAAGAAGTTTTGAATATAAATCTTCACATACGATTTGTAGATAATTTTCTCCTCTACAAAACGGTACTTTTATTTCTTTGATGCGTTGAGTTCAATCAAAATGGCGACGTTTACTGTGACGCAATTCAATTCAAAATTTTCGCTAATAATTTGTTGTTTATGAAAATTATTCAAATTAACTTTTGAATGGACCTATTTTGATATAATGTTCAGAATATTGTTGATGCCAAACATCGCGCGATGCCGATCCTATGTCCTATCAGCTATTAACAGGAACCTAACACTAAGGGAATAGCATTGGTCTTTTGTACGGTGGAAGTAATAAGAGTGCTTTCTCATTTGAGCAATTTTCTATTAAGGACGAGAGTATTCGTTGTTTCGTAATACATTTTTAACTACTTTTAGAACGAAACAGGGAGGGAAAATCTCCTAGAGGACGTAGTCCTGTACGATAGTCGAATCAGGAGAAGATGAGCCCGAACAGGGGTACCGTGAATGCAATGCCTATATATATAGCTAAGGATCGGGAACGAGACCGTATGGGGAAATACATAATGAGAGGATTTTTTATTTTTTGAATATAGAAAATAAATACTTACAAAATATAAGTTAATAAAATCTATGTGTCCATTTTAATATTGAAATACGTACGGTACCGATTAAAAAACAATTTCATTATTGTATGTATCTGTTTTTATTTTTGTAAGGAGGACATCTCTAAAAAGGTTCATCCGATTTTAAGGGGATTTTCACTATTTATCTGACATGAGGCATAACACGGGCTACTTCCATTTTAATAACATATAGGTTATAAAATATACCCCTCCAAATTAAACAAAATCCTTGAAACCAAAAAAAAAGCAGTCGCGGGTGATCAAGAATCCCTCGGTAATGTACCATACCGTACGTAATAAGGTGGGTAAACTATGTAAGATCACACTCCTTTGAAGGCCAACTTTGAAAAAGCCATCTGATGAAAAATTCCTTCTACACACACAAAGTTCCATCAAACTTTAAGAAACTGACGCGGCGGCAAGTTGGCTGCCTCACTTCTTAGACTTCAGTCGTCAACGTTCAAATTGTTATTTCCGTACAAAGCAAAACCTATAAGTATTTTCAGAAAATAACCTACACTTATCTTATTTTTTTACTCTCAATTTTTTATTTATTTAAGATTATTTGAAAATTTAGATAATGGTACTTATATACTGTACATTATTTTAACAGAAAGTACCACTAACTTTAAAAAGAAAGTAATAGCGTAAGAACCCCTGAACAGCCAGACTTACAGTATTTTGTAAAAGCAGAAAGTTTATCAGCGCATGCTCTTTATACAGGTAAGAACAATGACTAATTATGAAGTTTAAATGATCATGGCTTTGACAGATATACGACACTAAAACTGTGATAAATGTGAATTTACATTTTTTCAATTTTCTTTTTTTTTCGGTATGCGCTGACATACTTTCAGCTTTTACTAAATGTCGCAAATCTGGTTCTTAAGGGTTTCTTGGTCTGTAAGTTTAGTATTTATTTCTTCGTTATGATTTATATGTAAAATTAATATGATATATTTTATGTTTGTTTTTTGTCATGGTAACAAAGAAAGAAATAATAGTTTTGCTTTTAGTTAAAACATCGCTAGTGTTCGTAGGATAGCCAATGGTTCCTTATTAAATACAAACAAAAATGTTAAGGTTGGCCTGGCGAGGGTACATCTACAAATCATGAAAATATGGACAGTTTTTTTAAATACTTACCGAGGAAGTTAAAATATTATATCATATTTATTATATTATTATTTATAAACTTTATTTAACGTCTTAAATAACATTGTGTAACAACACAATGTTTTGAACACAAACATTGCGCTGTTACAGAATAAAACAAACATTTTTTTTAAATAAATTTATGCAGTGAATAAACGAATAAAATCTATTTATTCGTTAGGGTGGCCTTTCACGGTAGACTTACCTAAGCTTTACCTTAGGGAATTCTCACAACATTCGCAATACTAGTGGTTCATTACTCGGCAATAGTTTAGAAGTTTACTTGCAAACTCGCAACTCTTAACTTTATGTTCGATATATGATTTGACGGTAAGACGCTTGAAAACCATCTTAAGACTTTCACTTCAAAGAGGTATTCATTCAGCCATATGAACAAAACTGCAGCTTATTGAGGAAATTTCTAGGAAACTAAATCAGTTTCTCAGATAGTTGAGCCCTTTCTACCTCAATGAATTTTGTTTTGGCTGCACCTCCCCAAACAGGTATACAATATGTAACGATGGATTTGGCTACGGCTAGGTAGATTGTATTTAGTAAAGGAGCTTTATCTTCTGGTATGGTATAAGTAATACTATGAATATAAAAAAACGGTTACTTAAAATCATAGATATTCATACGAAAAAGTATGATATTATAATCTTAATAAACTTTATACCCGCTACCCTTTCATTGATGATATTATTGAAGTCAACGGTAAGAATTAAATAGCAATACATCATATTGACCTCGTGATTCGCTCCCAAACCGAATTGGTTGCGAAATTGCTTTCTAAATTGGACTGATTCGATGGTAGACAATTTGGCAAGACATTTGTATTCTCGTGGAGAAAAATAGCGCACCGCAAACAGCTGATACTGAAGCTGTCTCGAGCTCTATCAGCCTTTGTACTTTATAATTAACATGGACATGTGTTATAGTTATTTCTTGTAAGAACTATTAATTTCAAAGAATGGCAGCTCTTAAAATATTTGACGATTCAAAAGAGCTTGTAAATGTCTGCTTGAATTAAACATCTTTTAATTTGATTTAAACAGATTAACTGCCTGCCCTCATAGCCTTAGTCATAAAAAAATAAAGGTAATGATAAAAATAATATGTCCATAATGAATTCATTTTTTTAAGGAATCGACGAGGATACATACAAAATACAATATGTTTTCGATTTGAACATTTTTGATAATGATAACTATTCTGCAATTTACTTAAATATTACTTTGCCTAACATGCATAACTAATGCAATATGTCTTTTATATTTAACTATTTTGAAATAGTTTTTTAGCGAAATTCTTCTAAATTTTGTGATAGTTGTTCTGTAATTTAAAAAGTTATAATCTGTATACGTAAAAATGAATCGCAAAATGTGTTGGTAAGCGCGTAACTCAACAACGCCTGAACCAATTTAGCCAATTCTTTTTTTTAAATGTTCGTTGAAGTCCAGGGATGGTTTTTACGGCGAGGAAAATCGAATAATTGCCGGAAAAACCCTAAAAACAGCCCTTTTCTTTTTCCCATACAAACGTCTTATAACTAAGATGTAGAGTCAATTTGAACTTACGGGGACGGTTACGGAAACGGTAACGGGAATGGGGATGGTATAGGCTAATAGAAGTAAATAGTAAGTAGCCCAACGTTCCGGCAGAACATTGTCTGCCAGGTCCGCTAGTCTTATTTATAAAATTCTCGTGTCACAATGTTAGTTACAGTACTCCTCCGAAACGGCTTGACCGATTTTCATGAAATTTTGCGTGCATATTGGCTAGGGTTGAGAATCGGTCAACATCCATTCTCATCGTTAAGGTATTAGTTAATTAATATCGGAACCACTTTATTAATTTGGGGAATGCTAAGAAATTCGTCTCTCTACATAGAATAATTCTCAGACTATCATCATTACAAACATATTGGCATCATCTTATTTAAATTTAACATTTTCTGTAAGGAATTAAAATTTCCCACTACTTTTATACAGTCAAAAATATTGTCTTTTTGATTGTATAAAATTAATGGTCAAAAAATAGTAATGAGAGTGGCGCCACGGGATCTAGCGATTTTTTTTTTATATATATATAATAAGGGGCAAACGAGCAGCCGGCTTTCACCCAAGTGGCTACCGACGCCCATGGACAACTGCAACACCAGAGGGACCGCAGATGCTTTGCCGGCCTTTCAGAAATGAGTATGCTCTTTTCTTGAAGGTCCCTAAGTCGTATCCGTTCGGAAATACCGAAGCAGCGTACAGTAACTCACTGAGATTAATAAATCTATTTATTTAATACCTTTAAACGAGCAATCGTTGAATATAGGGTGACTATTGAGACAATTCGAATGCTTAAGAAGGGTACGAGTATACGATTGTCGTTATAATTAAAAAAAATTGAATTAAAAATAGTTACTTAATTTATGATTAAATTTTCTTAAAAAAAGGTTAAAGTGGCTTTAAGTTCTGTGGTTAATTTGCTGCCCGAAAAAGTTTGTTCATAAATGCATTTCCCAACGTAAAAAAACTGGTCAGTTATAAAAAAGATTTAATGACGGCTGTCAGTCGGAATTAAACGCGATATCTATACTTCTATACTCTATTTTTTTATGTTACTACGGGACAAATGAGCAGACAGCAAGCACCTAAGTCCCTACCGACGCCCATGGACATCTGCACGACCAGAAGACTGGCAGATGTGTTGCCAACAGGCACATATACTATTTTTCTTCTTATTTTTATCACTCTATATAGGAGTTTTCCATATAAACCAAGTGAAAAATTTAATTGTTTCTTGTGCTGTAAGTAGATGTTAAACAAGGAAAGTTGGATAGAATCACTTTTTTGATTGGCCAACTTTACTTTTTTGACATTCACTCACAGTTCAAGCATTTAATTAATAACTTTTTTTTCAAAAACTATTAATTCGCGGTTCAAACTCAGCCTCAATGTAAATTTTTATATTAGTTTCAATGAATATGTTGGAATCTCTGGTATACATAATCAAATGCAATTAGTAAAAGAAAATAATTTCAATGTTAAAACAGACCCTTCAATTTTATTTTAAGTACAGATTAAAATTAGATGTGTAAAAAAATATATATGGGAATAGATTACAGATACAACATCTAACAGGAATAGACATCAACTTCAACAAATGTATGTATAGATATATTTGACCATACTTTTGGTATATTTATAATACACAAGAGCCAGTTTTATAATGAATAAAATTAAAAAAGGATATTTACAAATGACATAAACACTTACAGGCTCTTGTTTGTCAGTACATTTTTTATACCAGGTTTAGTTGATATTTTCATAGTCAATATAAAAGATTGAATATGTTCTTGTTTGGTAATAAAATTTTCTTCAAACAGTTGATAAAATTAAGGTTGTCACTAAGTAAAATAAGGAAATACATAGATTTTAAGTCCGCAATTAAAGGAAATCTTTTGTAATTCCGACAGTTTCACTGCCAAAATAACTAAAAAAGAAATTACAGTTGCCAAACAAACATATATTTAAATATTTTTTATTTCTCATAACCTTTAACTACTTACTTACAAAGAGATTAAAAATCTTGCATTGTATATCAATTGTCAAAGGTGAATAATGACATGTAGTGCATTTCGTTCGTCATATTTGTAGATATATTATGTAAGAAGTAGATGTTTTTTTTTTTATATGGGTCTGGCATAATGCTAAATAGATTAAGACCCTTAAATAAATAAGACTTAAAAAAATAGAAGATTCTCTGTTTCGGGCTGAATTCTCTTCTGGGCTGAGTTTCAACTTTTTTTTTCTGTTATAGACTCAATATACGTTTATATACAAAATCTGTCTGTGTATTTTCAAATCTTCGGGATATGAAAACTAAAAACTAATTTTAAAACATTAATAATTAAGTAATCCGTATTTTATATGATCGACATAAAAATGGTTTAGTTATAAGAGAATTTTCTTGTGAAATCTACAAGCTATTAGGTGTACCAATTTCATTGGCACTGCATTAAGGTTCATTTTAAACTGAGATCTGTTTTTAAAAATATCACGCATGTGGTTTGGTCTACCGTGGTTAGTCCGGAAAGCGGTTCAGGAGTGTCCACACTTGTCGTTTGGCATCGTGACCGGGTGCCTTCTTAGTTGGGCGGGAAACTGGGATTTGATCCTTTTGCCTGTTCAGATCGGGGATCAAAACATTATATTATACAATAATGATTAGGCTTGAGTCTTTTAAGTAAGTATGTTTTTATTAATAAAATGTTATTTTAAGTTTAATAGAATTAAATAAGATATTATTTTAAGCACACTTAACATATAGTCGTACCCACTTTTGTGTATGGAATATGGCATGTCGTCAAATTTGATAATATTTAGGTTAGTTCAAGAGGTCATATTCTGTTTGTGTGTCATAAATAAATAAATATAATGTAACAATAGCTAAAAGATTCCCAAATATAGCGTGAACAAATTGAAATTCGAAAGTTCGTTTTAAATTTCATAGCTTTTTATGTAAAGTTGACTCTAAGGTACATATTTTCGGTTTTCAATTGTTTCTGTCGCAGCATATGTTTTAGACAGTATATATACATTTTATTTCTTAATTTAATTGATGAAATATTGTTTATATCGTCTACTAAATTCTTTAATTTAGTTGATCAAATAAACAATATTCAACTTTTTTCATTCTTAATAAATAATTGAATATATTGTCTATATTAATTAAGTGTTAAGAAACTTGGTTTTTTGCTACTTAATACATATGAATTGATGTCAACAAAAAATGGATTATTTTATCACGGTGTATTTATGTGTAATTATTATCGTCAGTACTTATGTCCAGGAAAAAAAATCAGTTTATTGATTTCTATAGCGTGATTTCTCTGGGATTCGGATCTCCTGTGATTTGTGATTTGTATGTATGTACACAGATAACATAATTTAATATATTTAAGGTGGGATTAGCGTTCAACCAAACAAACAAACTCTTCTCCTTTATGTATTAGTATAGATATCCTTCACTGGGGTAATGGATGTGCTGGAAAAACGGCAGCAAAGCTCAAGTTGGAATAGATGTGGGCCAATGTTGCGACTATATGGATTCCAACCACTGGTCGCCGAGGAAAGGATGGTGTGACGACTTGGACGTCTTTGCTGGAAAGGAATGCATTGGAAAGGCTAAGAATAGAGATGAGTGGTCTAGGAGGGAGAAACCTTTCCCCAGCAATAAGACTTTACAGGCCAATTATAAAAAAAACTTACTTATTATAAAACGGCTTTTAAACTCACGCGTATGTTATATCGGCAGTTCCCGCTGTGCCACCGCTTCGTAGCGAGTTCATGAGGATGAACCCCGGACGGGGGCTAGTCGGGCAATCCCTATATAATACTCGTGAGTTTAAAAGCCGTTTTATAATAAATATGAATTCCACTCATCAAGGTCTAAATTCTAAAATAAAAAAGGTTTTTAATTTTCAGAGCCATTCCACTTTTGATAGTGAAAGTCTGGGCTCAACCAGATCCTATCCAATTAATAACGTCAATTATAATTTTTCAGAATACATAAAAGTACCAGTCATCGAACAGATGAAAGATAAATATACTGTTTGAGAAAAAAAATGTTTAATTAAAAAGTACGGGTAGCTGATCGACAACAAAAAACTACTTGAACCAAGGTCAGAGATTCCGCAGAACAAAATTCAGAAATAATGAAACGTGATTGCAACATGACCCGGATATAAATAATTATAATAAAATTGCAATGAACCAATAATGGATAATAATCCATTACGCCGAGATCATTAAATTATAGAAATTGAATATTGATTAATGTATTAATTAAGATTACTGGTGTTATCCTTTGCGCTCCTAATTGTATTATGCGAATAAATTAAAGCTTTAATAAGTAAACCTCAAAGGGACGAATTGAAAGCTTTTGACCAAATTCAGGAACATGGGTCCTCAATTCGACTGAATTTTATGATGAGTTTGTTACGAAATATGTTCATCAACTAGATGAATGTCTTCTACATTCAAATCTTTAGGTGATATTATTTTCGTCTTGTGCCTGTCTTTTTCTGTTTGTTTAGGGTTATATTTAGAACAACTCGTGCAATCTAGGTAAGATAAGATTTCTTAAACCTTAGATATACCCACATGCTCTTTTCTTTTCATATAATTTCTTTGTAAGTTGGATTAATTTAAAATCCGTTATTCGCAAGACCATATTAAAATCCGTATAAAGTGCAGTGTAATATTTGAAACTTGGTATCGCTCAGTTATTCTTATGAAACTATCCGATTTAAATTTCAAACTTTTTCCCAGTTCAGGGAACGCGAACCATCCTCACCGGGCTCATGAATTATGAGATATGATGTCTAATTAGCTCGGAATATGCCCTGATGGTGATCAAGGCCTTTTGAGAATTGACTAAAGATCATGGATCTGAATAGGGGCTGCTACAGCTGAAAATTATGTATTATGGGATCTTTCGCCTTAATATATAGTCGCCTTTTACAATATCTGCCCTTTTACTATACTGTATTCTAATACGCCCATGATCTTTGTATAGTCTATTCTAGTAGAAATTTAAGAAAGAAACACAGTCATTTCTGAATGGTTGGCAACTCATTTGTTAGCCTTTTGGTATTGCAGCTGTCCATGGGCGTTGGTGGGGATCGATGCCTTGACTGGGTTATATTGACTAAAACACCGAATAAACGACTAAAACACTGAATAAAACACCGACCTTTTCTTATCTTCATAGACTGTATTTACAAGCACAATTTTACAATAGGAATCAAGTAGCGTGGTAAAAAACGTACCATACCGCAATTAGAAACAACCTTAAGTACTAAAAGGAGGCCGACACTAGTGTACGCCGAAAATCAGTAAACAATCCATGTTTACGTGAGCGAGATAGTACTATCTTCGTCTAACTCCAGCAGGATTTAGCTATCTCGCTCACTATGTACACTAGTGCTAGCCCCATTTAGTAGCGTCGCCGACGTCCGCGGTCGAAGACGGCCCTCTGCCACTTTTCTTGTAGCATCTCTCTGCAATAGGCGTCAATAGTCATTTATTTTAGGTATACTGTCTGCCCATTTGCCCTTTTTATTATAAAACTTTGGTAAGTTTTTATACATGAGAGATTCTCAATTTATTTTATAATACCCAGTAGACTTGACAAACTTCTATATTTGAAAACTTTGTTAATTAGTAAATAAGATAGGTACCTTTCAAAATGTGATACCTTTGAGGGAATCTAACAAGAAAATAGAGTTAATGGATACCTTCAACATCTTTGATTAAAAATTCGACATTTTATCATTGATGAAGTTTGTTTTATTTTAGAAGTAATAAGGTGGAAGTAATTTTTGAAAAATTTGATTTGCTGCAGCAATACTCAAAGTTGCGGTTTTTAAAAAATCGGCTTAAAAGGTGCATTTTACAAAATTTTTTGGAAAAGATCACCCCGTATCTGATTCAACATAATATTGTTTCACCTCTGCCCGTTTCGTATGTTGTATGTATATAACATATTTATTATTATATAATAAAATCTGTAATGATATACCTATATGTGGACAGCTATCGTAATATATAGCTGTTAAAACTTCCATGTTTATAAAGGAACTAGCTGTGTATACGTCCGCGTCAAATTGTGACCAGCTTAACCTGGCCCTATAGAAAAATCCATTCTTTGTGAATATCTACTAACTATAAACCACCTGCTTGACAAACTTTATCACTGAACGTTCGGCTATTTTCGAGATTTCGTTTTAGGTGACCTTTCGCTTGTATATACATATATGCATGGAATATCTTCAATCTCATTCTTATTACCTTACCTTTCATGATCCAATGCAAGTTGATCAAACTATAAGCAGAAGCATTTGCTTAAAGCCATTGGTATTCTCTTTGAAACCGCGCCAAGATTATGTGAAAATTTCTCTCTCCCGTGTACTCACTGAATGTAGATTTTACAGCCTTGCGAACGATTTTCTAACAGCTGTCTTTTGCTATACATATTTTTAATAGCACGATTCTGTTTTGTTCACAAGTTGAGTGTCGGTCTCGTTTAGGGTCGGGTTTCCTTGTCATTTAGCACCAGATCGCTCTGCCCTAGATCGTCTCCATATCTAGGTTTAGAGTTTTAAGTACTTTCATGATACTGGACCACCACGTTAGCCTTTGGTCGTGCTCACGCTCTTGGATATTCGGGGAGATTAAGGGCAGTTTTTTTCACGTGGACTTCCCCTCTTCGTTGAATGTGGCCAAACCATCTTGATCTATTTTCTTGTCTAGTTACTCAATTTCCACCACCGGCTAAATTTCCGTGCCATTTTAAAGTAGTGTATAATGTTGTATTCTTTCTTTTCTTTCACTCTTTATTTCTTATTATTCTTCTAGTTCCATTATACAAAATTCGGGTTCGTCTTTAGGACAGCTATTTTTGCAATGATACGGTGGCAGATGGCCGCTCTGTTGCTGTATTCCACAACAGAATAGTTGCGTGGCGTTCGATTGCCACCTGACGTCATCCTCGGATACCCCACGATTTCTGCAACCTCCAACAAATATCACAAAGTAACATTAATCGGGCCCCACTGTTTCACGTGCCTTCCAAAACACGGGGGAGGTCAGATATCAAATATAAATCAGTGTTAGAATGGATCACCAAAGTATCACTCGGTCGCAGCCAGAGTATGATTAGGCCACGCTCTTATTTGTAATTGGTTCTTGTTTGCCCAGTTGCGGTGCAATCGATATGGATCGTCTGCGCGTTATGTAACTTACGAAATGGAATAAACAATGTGCAAAGTAAATAGAGCTAAGGTTTCTCGTCGATTACATCTATATTAATGTATAAAGTAAACTTCTATACATAATGTACAAAGCAGAAGAGTGTTTTGTTTTTTGTTTGTTCGAACAAACTAATCTCGGAAACTACTCGTCCGATTTGAAAAATTCTTTCAGACGTCTATAAGCATATATACCATTACGTTAAAATTGAATCTATTTTTTTACTTAATTTTACGCGGGCGAAATCGCGAGCACAGTTAGTTTTTTATCTAACAAAGGACAATCGGCGGCATATCACATCAAACTTAAAAAAAAACTTAAATTATAAGTTTTTAAAAACTTATTTAAAGAATAAATATTTATATTTACTCGAGGTGGGAATCGAACCCACGACCCCCGGAGCAGAAGGCAGGGTCACTGCCCTCTGCGCCAACGGGCCAGCCATTTATATAATTATTATATATATTTATACATATATATAAATCTATTGTACGTGTGTATGTCACTGAATTCTTCCTAAACGGCTGGACCTGGATTTGAATGTATTTTTTATATGCGTTAGGGGGGTGTCCTGGATGGTTTAGATTTACAAATCAGCCCGGCAGATGGCGCTGCAGTCGGTATCTAGGTTATTTTTTTATCGATTTTTAAGTTCAGGCTGGACATCGTCCGCCCGCTAGTTTATATATGTGTAATATAATAATCTATTTCTTAGCATTCCATGGATTCACCGTGCGGATACCGGGTCCATCGCGTTGCAGAGGAAGGAACCATAGCAGTGCCCGGGACTTGTTACCCAGGTGTAGGTTTAAGAGCGCACCCGGAGGAGGTCGGATATCTAATATAAACCAGTGATAGAATGGGTCACCTATCTATCACCCGATCGCAGCAAGAGTTACTTAACCTAGCTATCCACTCAAATACCAACAACTCATTAGGCCACGATCTCCTTGACATGGTAACAATTTCTAAACAAATATAAATTATTATTATTTTTTTTTTGTATTTTTCAAAACATTATATTATGTATATAAAAGCACAGGGCTGATATCTTGGTGATAATGCTTAATTTACTTTCGTTAACGATTATTAAAGGTTTGAGAAAGTGGCGCAGAATAATCAGGCAAGGAGAATAATAAAGGCCATTGTTGAACTAAGTGAACACTATACGAAAGACAATGACGACACGATGAAAAAATCACTAGACCATATAAATGACATTACAGCAATACCGCCGTGAACACCTGTCCTCCCAATGAACGACCAAACCGGGTCCCACTGTTTTACGTGCCTTCCGAAACACGGAGGAGGTCGGATATCAAATATAAACCAGTGCTAGAATGGGTTACCTAACTAATACGCGATGGCAGCAAGAGCTACTTAACCTTGCGATCGACTCAAATGTCGACCACTAATTAGGCTACGACTTCCTCAAACATAATTTAAGCCTAATTTTTTAAAAATAAATGCGTGTTACTTCTTTATTTTTCTGGCCGTCATAATTTACAATAGAAGTGTTGTGTCGACAGTTAAATCGTTGCGAAAACGTGTGCATTTAATCCACAACGATTTTTTATACTTCCGTATCGATAAAACCGCGCAGTTTAAAGTGTACAGTTTTTTCGCAACGATTTATCGAAACGTGTGTAGCGGTTATAACACACTGATTAACTGTGTTTTGGCACAACATTGTAAAGTGTACGTACTCTTACAGGCATGGTTTAATTTGATATTTCTGTCTATTCGGCGCCATTCTCTTATTAATCGAGTCCATTTGTCGATCCTCTTACATGCCATGTGTAGATTATTCTAGATATTGAATTCAAAACATTAACGAATACCCTTTTAAGAGCAAATTCTTCCGTCTCTCTTTTCCTTTTTTTACATAAGCACATACTCAATATCTACACTGAAAGAATAAGCAATTCAATTTTTGTTTCTCTCTTCTTATTCTATGCCTTTGCGATATTCCCAATCGCATACACAACGAATTCCAAACATCTTCCTTTTGGATGCAAATTTGCTAGGATGCCTGAGTTTATTTATTAAAGATAATTACGGGCTAATGTAATTCTCACTTGATAGTACGTGTAAATTGAGATTTTTACGTGTAAACAAAGTGGATTTAGACAGTGAAATAACTTACATAAATCCGCATATAAATTAATAAAGATGGGTGACCCAATCTGATACTGGTTCTCAAATATCTGACCTCCGTGTTACGGAAACCGCCTAAAATAGTGTTTCCCCATTAATGTTATTCAGCGATATTAGTGGTGAGATTGTAGAGATTGTGGGGGTTCCGAAGACGTCGTCAGGCGGTAATAATTCAAAGAAGCAAAAAATAGGGAGTATCTTTAAAAAAAAACCTATAGCTCTTTCTAAAAAAACCTATAGCTCTTTAAATATTGCTAAATGAGGGCTCAAATTTATCCGAAAAGAAAATGATTTTACAAGTAAAATGAAGCTAAATTCTGCGCATTCATTTAATTGTACGCATTTAAACATCTCCGTCAGTGTCCAGAAAACAAGAAAACGTCAACTGCCTACAGAACAGACTTGGCAAAAAATATAGACGCCTCTATCCCTTACAAAGGGCCGGGGTAAATAAAGCGGTGGACAAG
The DNA here is from genome assembly GCA_024363005.1 of Charaxes varanes. Taxonomy (NCBI): domain Eukaryota; kingdom Metazoa; phylum Arthropoda; class Insecta; order Lepidoptera; family Nymphalidae; genus Charaxes; species Charaxes varanes. The sequence goes on along the minus strand of JANCMC010024009.1, from coordinate 5,247,127 downwards.
CTCATACGTTAGGTCAAAGTACTTGTTCGGTTTTATCAGATGGTCTTTAGGGATGTTCGTCTCCCATTGAACTGTAAGCTCTACAAGTACTACTCGCTTTAGTGTCTTTGTTTAAAGGAACATGTCCGGCCTGGATGACGAGACAGCATCATCCTCTCGGATTTTGTAATGTTTTTCATACGTATCCATCATACATATATCGGTATAGTTCATACCTAAACGTCTTTGGTGACAGTATCACTATTTTTAAGAATAAAGTTAGAAAATATTACTATAACACTCTTCTAATGTAATAAAAATTTCGTTTATTTTTTCATCTCGCATTTACTGTTTTTATTATTATTATATCTTTTCTTTACTTATTAACTATTGTTAGATTGTAGTTTTAGAATTGTATACATGTTGTGTTAGCTTGTAAGTGGGACGTACAATGTAATATATTACCGTTGAAAAGGAAGCTTTAAAGAAAAAAGATGCCAAAATAATTGTAACGCATTTTCAACTATTTGTGAGACCACCGGTTTGCCATAAAACCTAGCTTTGCAATATAAACTTAACTGCATTTGAAAGTAGCTAGTAAATATGTAAACATGAAAGTAGTCATAAACTTATTTTGAATTAAGTATTGTTATGTAAACACTTACAAAGCGTGAAGATTACTAAACAAATTAAATCAGACTAGAAATAATTTTAAAAAATGACAGCTATTTAATTTTTTTTGTATAAAATTTGTAGAGTTTTTATATAACATTATGTAGAGGCCCACGGTAGTTCCTCCTTACCACTACGCGGCGGAGATATGGGAACGGTCTTGCAATCTACCACAGCACAGCGGCCGACAGTGCAAACTAATTAGAGGTAGCGCCATGCTTGTAGCCGAATTGGGCCGACGCGTCCGGGAGTCCTGTATATATTTATTATTATTATTATTTATAAATATGAATGTGAGTCTATTTTGTTTTTAAGTGCACTTTGTTAGGTGAAGCAAATTAAGTGAAGAGCGTGAAAAGAAACTCGCATTCATGTTTATAAATAGCTAGAGATCGCCGGCTGGTTGAAATACAGCCAGAAATCTTTATATTTGAAGCTATTATTATTTTTTGCTTGCCCTCTTTTTATATTCTTAGTACAAAAACAATTGACGATCTTTTCACATTAAATGTCATAGTTTACAAAATAAAATGTTATTTTATGACGGTCGTCATGATAACATGACGCTTTGAAACCATCTTTTAGTAAATTGTTTACACGTGTGGGTAAATCGTTTGACATTGGTGTGTGTGTGTGGATTTATTTAAATATATTAATATAGCATGTTTTATAATAATATTGGTATTCGCACACCCTCCCCGAATCAATGGCCTTTTTTTATTAAATTTATTTTAGATTTATAAAACTCTTAAATGAGAATATTTAATTAAAGTAAAATATTAATAAATAACATAAAAGATCTTAACCCATGAATTCACTTTTAACTAAATTTGTTAAAATGGAAAAATGGTGCTTAAAATTTATAGCGACTATATAAGGACTCCTGGTCCTAATAAAAGTCTACAGGCGATCAGACAAGGTATGGATGATGTTTAAAAAGTGCTCTCAAACCATTCTTTCCCAGGCGCTAACCGCGGCAGTTTTCAACTGACTAAAAGCCCCTGGAAATCTTAGCCCTAGTTTTTCTACCTCTTTTAAGGATGTCCTAGAGCTGTTCTATAGGATTCAAGACTAAACTTTGTTCAGACCGCTTCAAATTTTGTATTCTTACCTCCAAAATGTAATTTCTCTTTTTGCAGTTAGGTAGTAGCTGTTCCCTCCCCTGCCTAGCCAAATCTGGTATGATCCTACTAGTGCGGCTATAGATGTCCTTTCTAGTAATGAACTTGTGATAGTTCTTGACAAGCCAAGGTCTAATTAGTTCAAAAATATGAGTTTTATTATGTCATATTGCCCGTTTTCCATTTCTGAATCTTTCAGACGGATTGTCGAGTACAAGCTAAAGAAATTTACTCAAAATTCCCAAAAAAATAATATCTCCATCTCTTCTTCTCCAAAATTTGCAACTATTTTATTACAAAAGATACAAAAAAAAAAAGGGTTGTTAGTGCGTTTTCTTATAAAGTATGAACCTTATATTTGACATTGTAACTATTTATATTTACAATATGTATTTCGCATTATAAAATTTAATTAACATATATATAAAACTTTATGTAGTGATACTGATTTAACATTATAAGGTATATGAGTCACGATAGGAACATATATGCGATTGACCTATTAGGTAAAAAAAATAACAAAGAGTATAAGGTGCAAATAAAAGGGACAATATTTTCCAATTTTTTGTTTAAAATCATAACATCTTACTGTAATTCCCCCTATAAGACGGTAGGTTTATTCCACGTTATAGGAAAACGCGTTGTAGGATGATTCTCGTACAGCGTAAAAAAAATATGAGTTCCTTTTATTTGCATTCATTCTTATGAATTATATATATATTTGTACGTTATAGAATGGTTGGAATTAGTGGCGGAATACTAGTTTGTTCAATTACATTTACATACATAAAAATCTGTATATAAAATGTAACAAATATTTTCTACTAAAGGGGGCGCATACAAATTACGTCACACGTTATAGGGGGAAAGAGTATGACCAAAATGTGACGTCATAGGTCAAAATTCAATTTTTTCGTCTTATTAACATACTACATAAAATAATTAAAATAAAATGCTGTTTTCTTGATTATGTGATGTAACATCAAAAGCGAGGGGGCTTCGAAAATGTGACAATCTGAGACAAGATCGAGGATGAAGTTAAAAATCGTAAAATTCACGTGACAGAATTTATGGGTGACCCGTAAAGAGAGCTTGTACACTTGAAAAGAACGCAGTAGAAATTAATATAAACAATGTTAATTCCTAGGGATTATATAGCATTCTCAAGGCATGGAAAACGAGCCTAATGTGTGTACAGAAAGAGTGTTTTACTTATGTGTAACATATGCATTTAACGCGCTAACATTGTGGCAATAGTCAAATCTCATACTAGACGTAGAAAAGACACAGTATGTCTATTGATGGCCCCTGTTATCATTCAATCGAGAATTATTTTACGGTCTCTCAGGTTGTTGGCGATGAAAGTAACTACATAGTGGTGAGGTCAAGCACTCTCTACTTGGAACAAAGGGGTTCGCGTCACGGCGTTTCGAGTCGGGCAGTAAGAAAACGACGCTCAGAGCTATAATCATATGCCATATTGAATGTACAGATTTGTAATTCTGTTCGGTTTGCAGAAACGCGTAACATATCAAACCGACCGCCACTAAAATCAAACCCAGCGGCATATAGGTGACGTAATACGACCGCGGATATTTGAAACCCCTGGTCTTTCTGTAATCAAAGTACCAACTGACCAACAATATAAAGACACCGATTGCAACGGGCAAAAGAAACGCGACGAACGAATGCATGTTCCAAGTGGTCAACAAAGCTATGATAATGGCACCAATGATTTGTAGGAATCCCCTTAATCTTACACCGATTATGCTCATGGCCAAAAGAGTTACCCAAAATGACATGAGCCCACAGTAGAAATCCCCAAATTGTAGAAGGGACCCTCTCATGAGGCAGTAAGCCACTTGAGCTGGGGCGTCGCACGCATGGTAGAAGGTGGAAAACCACATCGTGAAGCCATATATGACTGCTTCCACGAAGTAAAACCTAATGACCGCGACGTAGATGGAGAAGAAGAAGAGAAGGTTGCTCAGAGTGAGTAGAAGAACGGCAACTAACATGTAACTGATGGTGTCGATTCTCGAATCGTCTGAACAGTCCCAACCTGAAAATGAGAAAATAATACGGATCAATGCTAATTTCATAATCAAGTTAAATTGCAATATAGTCATTTGTATAGAACTTAACAAATTTAATTATCAATATACGAAATAGTAAAATCCAAAAAAGAAATTGCATTAATACATAATTTAACATAAATTATCATGTATTAATTATTTTTCGTCTTAGAAGACAACAATACAGTCCACATGTTAGTATAACTTATTCTATGTTAGTAAGTGAAAAGAAATAATTAATTACACTTTAAATTATGTTGTAAAGTGTCTAAAATTTTTTTAAGCTTACCTCCATATCCTGCAGTGCATGAACAAAATGACATAACCAATCCGCTAAAGGTATTTAATCCGCAGTTCCCATGATTACCGCATTTTCCATTAACACACGAAGCCGAAGACAAGGATAGCACTAACGTTGTGTTACATTCGGTAACACCTTCTCTCGTTACATTCGAAAAGTTGCTTGCATCTACAGCAGTCGCCTCTGCAGTTTTCACGTAATATGTCTTGCCATCAGTCGAAGTGCGACAGGGACAAACGATACCATCACAGAATAAGCGTAAAGTGAGATACCACATTCCTCCTTCCGGATACGGTATTATCACTTTATCATAAACTGAGTCAGAATCAGTGCTGTTTATGACAAATAATGCCGGTTTAACGCGATCATTAAATTTGCACTCGCCAGACGCTAAGGGGACACTAGCGTGTCCCACGTCCGCGCAGATGACGACCCTTATAAATGGGTTGTCCTGAGTAAACCCGAGCAGTGATCCATGCGATAACTCTCTTTTGTATCCCATATAATACTTAGCACCCATTAGTATGCTCGCCTCGATCGCTAAGCTTCCGCCGATGTCTATAAACTGATTGATTTTAAATCTCATAGACTTGATCTCATTGGACGTCAAATTCACTATGCTCGTCGCATCTGACAAATCGGTTGTAGGGAGACCGTAGTCAAAAGTGAAAAATCTGTCCTTGTTATCTCGCATCAGACCAATCAGAGACTGGTTATCTCTTTCATCGTAATCTCTTAAAGCGTACGATTCACAATTGGCTATATTTGAAGAATTCCCTTCAACCAAATCTATGGTTATAAAATGGTCCGCAGCTGGATGAGTGTTGAAGATAATGGTTTGTTCGTTACTTAATCTAGGATCGAAATAACAGTAAATAATATAATTGTCTTCAGTCGATATTGATTCTGGTTGTATTCTAATAGCTATATTTGAGGATGTTGTTGTAGTGTTGACTATATTTAAATCTAGTTTAATCGGATCTAAGCTGTCTTCCGCCTGACATTTATAACGTGCGGGCAATACTCCGTAGTCGATGCTTAATCCTTTATAACAATTGAGGTACTGTGACTCTTCTGTTTTAACTTGTAGATCGGTGTATAATAAAGTATGACAGTTTGCAACCAAGCCTGAAATATCAGAACATAATTTATTGTTTAGCTTACAATACATTCTGTCGTTACATCATCTAATAAGTAAATGTCATATATTCAATGATTTAAAATAACAAAGGCATAACAATTTTAAAATCAGTGTTAAACTTGAATCTAAATGTTTCCAGAACGTTTTTAATGCCGGAGTCAGACATAGCTTCATTTGAATGATCATGCAGTGAGGCCGGAGACTTTGTGTAGCTGCGCAAAGTTTTGTAGAACTTTGTAGTCTTCAAGGACAAAAATGTACAAACACTTTGAGCTATTGCGTTGGACTATTCATTTATTCATCCATTAATACAATAATTTACTTACATTGAAATTCTTCGCGCCCTTAAGCCTGTACGGCTTGTTGGGCACTGCACATTCTTTACAAATACCATAATCTATCTTATGTACCTACGTGAAATAAAACACCACAGATGTTTATCATGTAATAAAAAATTAAAATACATACATTTGGGTTTTGTATGAATTTAGTTGTGAGCTAAACCTTTTGAACCTTTGACTGTCGTGAGTGGAGTTCTTAATTAATGTCAAATAAGGCCGCGTTTATTTTTAAGTACAATTGGATTTTTTTAAATATATATAACAAGGGGCAAACGAGCAGGCGGTTCACCTAAGTGACTACCGACGCCTATGGACAACTGCAACACCAGAGGGCTCCCAGATGCGTTGCCGGCCTTTGAGAAATGAGTATGCTCTTTTCTTGAAGGATTCATATATTTGATCGGTCCCTAAGAACCCTTTAATAGAGAAATATATTACATTTCTATTTAGATTTTATTATTGACAATTTTTTCCCTTTCACTAACGTCTTGGCTTGAGTTGAGAGTTTTTTTGACAACAGTGGGCCTAGCACGAAAATTCTCGATAGTTTTACTTACTTTTACGTTCGAAACGGAACGTAGAATGAACCGTTTCACACAACTTAGATGCTAAATATTGCTAGCACGAAACAAAACAGAACTCGCACGTATAGAATCCTCCACGTTACGGCAATGAAAGTCGTATAAAGTGGAAGCACGAACCTTCATTTGACGTTCCGTTTCGAACGTAAAAGTAAGTGAAAATATCGAGAATGCTCCTGTTAGGAACTAAGATTGAGTTTACATACTAATCAGATATTGAAATAAGCTTATACGTTACTTATCCTTAAGTAACTAAACCGCAGTAAACTTCGCTGAGCTTGGCTGAGACTTGGTTGAGCTCGGCTGAGACTTAGCTTAGCTGGGCTCGTCTGCATACAGGCAATCCGGTGTTAAAATTACCGAGAGCACTCAGTGTAAAAAAAATAAAATAAAATCTTTTATTCCTCTTACTAAGCCCAATGGCAAAGTTAACTTTAATTAAGAAAAATATAAATTCATATACTAGATGGCCTAGTAAGGTGAAAGGGTTGCAACATCAACTTTAAATGCCGCCAGGCAAAGCATCATCAGGAGATAGACTCAGACTACAAAGGTTATTCGTAAAGTCTTTCAAATCCGTAAAGTCAGTAGACTTTACGAATAACCTTTGTAGAGTCTATCTTCTGATGATGCTTCGGTGTCGAAGCGAAACGTGCGTTGAGACACATCGGAAGTCAGCGTAGTGCGTTCAGAAGCTCATTGTGGACGACAGATTGAAAATTTGCGGTTCATTCCGATTTGTATCTTGTGGTAAAGTGATTGATTTAGGTCTCTAACCAAACAATGAATCTATTTTCAAATAGAAACTCTCATATTACAACCAACTCTTAATACGTTCCCGTTTCCTTTCCTTTTCTCGTTCCCGTTCCATAATAGTTCATTATTTTGGCGTTAATGGCTTAAACATGAAAGATAGATATATGCTGTCTGTTTAAGATAAGCATTTTCTCTATACACTATAAGGTCTAACGGTTTTTGCAGCGCACACCAGAATAGCTGGTAGGTGGCAGAATTTTCTCCTACTTAATTGAACATTTATCGTTATATTTAGGACAATTCACACCATATATTTATAATATACAGTCTATGTGTTATTCTGATGTATAAACTATATTATTGTAAAGTTTTATTAAAATCCATTCAGTAGTTTTTCCGTGAGGGGGGGTGGGGGGAAGGTGGCCGGGGGGGGGGATTCCGGCTAAGGGGGGGGGGAGGGGGTCGGGGACGGGGATGATATAGGATAATAGAAGTAAATAGTAAGTAGCCCGACGTTCGGGCAGAACATAGTCTGCCGGGTCCGCTAGTAATTCGATAAAAATGGCCAAAAGCGTGTTTACAACAACAATACGCTTATATAAAAAGGTTCCGTATCTAATACGATATGAAAGTATTTGTTAAATAGCTTCAAAAGTTGTTGTCCGATTTCGTTCAAATTTATTTTCCTAATGAGTTTTTAGCGTGTTCTATTAACATGGCAAAATTTCAAGTCTCTACGACTAATAGTTTGGAAATGCTAGGGGGGGACCACCTTACGGGTAGACAGAGGTACGGACAGAGCGAAATTATAAGCGTTCCTTGTAGTACTACGGAACCCTAAAAAAAATACTGTTATGTACTGACTGGCATGTCTCCCTGTACTTTAGAGAGTTTTGGGCGCGGTGTATTTGTATGATATATAATCAGAAATAAGTAAATATATAAAGTATGTACAGACTGTCATCACTCCCTGTTGACTATAAAGGATTTTGTGCGAGGTGTATTCGAGTGATATTTATTTTTTATTTAATTTTTTTAAAAGAATATTAGGAATACTTTTTAGATATGTCTAATATTCCCTTTTCCTTCCTACTAAGCTTAAATTAAAAGCTTGTATTAGGAGTGGGTGCGACAATATTCCAACGGAGGTGGGGTTTGAACCGGGTACCTTGCGGATTTCAGTCCATACCTTATACCGTTGAGCTATTGAGGCTCTCAAGTGATATATAGTGATAGATGTGCCAGTATATAAAATATGTCAGTACATATTTACTGGCATCACTCCCTGTAGAGGCTCTCGGGCAGCGTAGGCTCTGAAGTGTGGTCTTGTAAGTTCCCTCAAGTGCACCAAGAGCTCTTTTCATTGAGCATTTCATACGAACTTGTTTTCAAGCATCGAGTGCTTAATGAAACTTTGTTATTCTTATCTTTATACTTATACTAGCTGTGACCGCGACTACGTCCGGGTAAAATTAGGTAAAAAACAAAATAGATCCAATTTTAACGTGATGATGTTATAGCCTTCCCCGATAAATGGGCTATCGAACACTGAAAGAATTTTTCATATATTTATTTATTTATTTATTCATTTTTATATATTTTATTATTAAGGACCTCCAACAAAGGATACACACATTACATACTAAATAACAATCACATAAAAAAACCCTGTGTGCTCCTTCAATTACAGGAGACCACAGCAAGCAATTACTAAGCTGAGAAAATAAATAAATGCAATAAATACGCAATAAAGCGGATATGACGTCATACTTGTCGTGGCGTCCACATCTATGCATGAACACGATGTTTATGTTTAGATGTGTGACGTCACAGTATAATAGTGATCAGTAGGTCACAGTGTAATGTTAATTCTTATTTGCCTTCTCTTTTCTTTTTTTCTAGACCATCTCTCCAAGCTTATTGACTTAGTGACCTATACACGTGTGAAAAGTACAGAAGGTTCGATGTTTATCTTATTTGACTTCTCATTTCTTCTTTCCTAGACCATTTCTTCAAATTTACTGACCTTAACTTAGTGACCTATACACATAAGAAAAAATACAGAGGGTTCAATGTCTTATTCTTATTTACCTTCTCTTTTCTTCTTTCCTAGACCATTTCTTCAAACTTTTTAAGCCAATAGGACTTTCATAGGAAGTCTTACCTGCTGACAAAGAAATATTATAAATAAATAACACGAATAAAAATTACAACTTTCTATAAAAATATATAATCTGTGGTCAAACATTGGTTCTAGTAATTATTATAGGCAAAAAAGTATACAATTATATAAATATTTTTGAATTAAAAATTCCATTTTTGGGGCATCACATAACATCAATCAATCAAGTGTTCAGAAGAAAATATAAATACATGTAAATCACAAAAAAGCTAAGGAACGTTTATTAAATAACTTGTATTTCCTCCCTGAGCTCTTATTACTGCTTCCATATGCTTTTTCATGCATCGGATGAGAGTCACTATCAAATATTGGGGTATTCTATTCCATTCCTCTTGGATTGCATTTTTCAACTGGCTGTGTTTCTGGGTCAGGATCTCTTGAATGAATACGTCTCTTTAATATCATAGATGTTCAATCAGCATTATGTCGGGGCTTCTTGCTGGCCATTCCATAATGGAGATTCCTACTTCGGTAAAGAGATGATTATATTATACTGCTAGTAGCCGTGAGAGATGATTATATTATACTGCTAGTAGCCGTGAGAGATGATTATATTATACGGCTAGTAGCCGTGCCCGCGACTTCGTCCGCGTAAAATTAGGTACAAAAATAGATTCCATGTTAGCGTGATGATAATATAAGCCTACAGCCCTCCTCGATATGTGGGCTATTTAAAATATAAGGAATTTTTCAAATCGTACCAGTAGTTTCTGAGATTAGTGACAGTTTAAAAAAAATATACGTATTACTGCACTTCTAACACAAACTTTATTTTAAAGTTCTTAACTGGAGTGGTCATAAGGTCATAAGGCCTATACTTATGTATGGTTGTGAGACTTGGACACTAACACTTGAAAAAGAATATAAACTTCTAGTAACCGAAAGAAAGATTTTGCGCAATATCTCGGGTCCTGTAAAGAGGGAAGATGACCATGGAAGAGTTGTAAGCGGTGACATTTATGTCAATGGCGGATTGTTATAATCTGAGGCGCGTGGCGGTCGCATCGCATGTTTTTGTATACCGGAACCACATTTACGTTTACTAGAGACCGCCCGGTTGTCGAAATTCGGCCACAAATCTTTTCATTTGCGTACTATATTCTTATTTAAAGCTATATACAAAATTGCAATTCTGTGTACAGCGAAATTTTAATATTTGACATTTCATATTTTAACCGTCGCCATTATGACTACATTGTAACGCCAGCTTATAATAAAGTAGCTGTTACCCGCGACTTCGTCCGCGCAAAATTAGGTAAAAAGTAGATTGAATTTTTATAAAGTATTAGCATTCGCACATCCCCCCATATGCCTACTATAATTGCACCAAATTTCCTACTCCTAAGTCGGCGCAATCTTTGAAAAATGGTTCCGAAAGTTTTCGCTTAACGTATATATAGATTCTGTACACATTTTCTACTCATTTATTTAAAAAAAAATCTTTATTTGAGATCACATATGTTTTTTTAACCACATTGACGTTGATACATTCTATTTCCAAAGTACATCATGTAAAATAAAGTCTTGCAGATTTGATTCTATTTATATTTAAAAAAAAATAACTAGTATCAATATAAAGGTTAAAATAACGTTTTTACAATAATTTAACGAAACAGAAATTAATTAAACTATGCTGGTAGAATAATGTCACAAACACAAACGAATTATCCCGTCGGCTACTGGTGATGATAAATCACGAATGAATTTAAATTTAAGAATGATTACATATTTTAAAGATGCGCAGTTGACATGTCCTACATTGCGCACGCGCGACCGGAAATTACTCTAGCAAAAGATATTTCCGCCTAATTTTTATTAAAACCACACTGACATATTTTATTCTAATAGTCAAGCAAAATGCACACAAATAAATCTGACGGAGAGGCCACTCGAAATAATGGAGAGGCTTATGACTTGTGCGCACCAGTGGACCCCCTAATCCATAAATCCATTGTGCTCCCAGTCAGCTGCCACTCGAAAAAAAAGTTACAAAGAGTTAAGTTCGGAAGCGCGAATGATCTTCGATAGATTTAGACTTGATTTGCGGACATCTATGACAAGCAGGAAAATTAGAGTATGAATACAATTTGCTAGGAATTTCCTGTCTCGCGTTACATTTTTTTACGTATTACAAGGATCAAGCGAGCAGGTGGATCACCTAAGTGACTATCGACGCACGCTACACAACCAAGGAGGCTTTGCCGGCCTTTAAAGAGGATTTTCGACAACCGGGAACTCTCATAAACCGAACGAAACGCGACAACAATACCATCACTTGACGTGACAGCAATGCCGCCATTTCACGCCGATCTTATGTCCGAAAAAGGTACCGGACGCGCTAGCCCAATTCGGCTGTTGACCACAAGTACGGCACGTGTGGCGCTACCAAATAAACCTGTATAAACAGATGCCAGCTCCAACCGATCTAATGTACAGACTTTCAATAAAATAACATATATCATATTTCCCAAAGGGCGCTAACACATGTGCTCTACTTCTTCTGGTAGTGCAACTATCTATGGAAGACGATACTTGGTTGAACAAGTACCGACTTCCATAGACAATCTTTCATCCATAGGCCTTAGTGTTTAGATTATCAAGAATAAGTCCAAGTCCGTACAACATTTACAAGTCCGAATATTATATTGAGGTCAAGCTCACGTTTGCACCTTGTTATATAAAAGATAAAATGTTTAAATATTTTAAAGTTCCATTTGGCAAACATTTTTTAAATTTAAAAACTGTGTTGGACTTTAAACATATTTTTTTTTTCTTTTTTATGCAAAGAAAGATTATGTCTTTTGTGATCTGACTTGTGACTCTTGTGACTTGTCAAACGATATTTTTTCGTTTGATACCTACCTATGTAAGTGTATATAACAAGATGCAAACGTCCAGCTTGACCTCAACATAATATACGGACTTGGACTTATTGTTGATAGTCTAAACACTAAAGTCTATGGGAGAAAGATTGTCTATGGACGTCGGTACTTGTTCTACCAAGTATCGTCGTCCATAGATAATTAATGTTAAAATATTTTTTATTTTTTTGAAGAGTTTTATTCCAATTGGATATTAAATGCAGAAACATTTTATATCTGGCACCCTCCGGAGCGCCGCGGGGAGGCTCAAGCCCTCCAGCGTCCATATGCTCTCGCAAGCCCTTAATAGATTTATAATCGACGCAAATGCCACAACTGCGACCGATTGCCATCTTTGATATATCACACTATTCCTGTATATATTTGCAATGCTTTTAAAAATGTTTTCCTAATACTGTATTTATATATTGATTTTGTTAAAATAATATTTATTAATCATTTTAATATCTTTTTTAGATTTGGTAATCAACACGTAGTACTTTAAGGCAAGGAAATTTTAATAAAAGGGACTCAAGTAACAAAATTGTGTTTATTACGAAATTCAATATAGGTTATCATACTCTTATGCCGGAGCCAGACATAGCTTCATTTGAATGATCATTTCAATGATCATGTAGTGTGACCGGAGATTTTGTGGAGCTGCGCAAAGTTTTGTAGGACTTTTTAGTATTCAAGGATAAAAATGTACAAACACTTTGAGCTATGTCTGGCTCCGGCATTAGAACGTTTTTAATACTAAACCTACCCAGCCGTCATTACAATTTGCACATTTTTATTTCTACCTACCGTTAAAGCCGGTAATATATCAGGGTCCGCTTAAATTGCAGAGGATGTGGCTTTGGAACTAGCTAAGATGACCGAATGCCGTCTGAGGTCATCCTCGTAACCCCCGCAATCTCTACAGTCTCACAACTAATACCATTCAGTGACATTAATCGGGACCCAATGTTCTAGGTACCTTCCGTAATACGGAGGAGATTGGATATTTGAAAACCAGTGCTACAATGCTACCCATCTCATACTCGGTCGCGCTAAGAACTGCTTAAACTAGCGATCGACTGAAATGCCGACGACCAATTACGCTTACGACCTCCTTTATTAAAAAGTAATAATTAACAACACGGAACTGTACAATGTAAACGGAAAAATGTGCCACGATATAAAAACATCGACATGTGTCCGCCACGCTCCTCAGATTATAACAATCCGCCATTGACAGAAACTTCACCATTTAACAACCATGGTCATTGACTACCCTTCTACACAAATAGCTCATTGAATTTGAAGACTCCATAGCTTAATTGTTGGACAGACTGTAATCCGTAAGGTGGTCGATACAAAAAACGATCTCGTTAGGCTATCGTGGCGCCCACACAAGCTTTTAGTAAATTATTTTTATGTATAAATGAAGCCACCTTCAAAATACACCACAGATTCAAAAAGCAACTAGTCATTGGTACTTATAATGTGCTTGACACCTACTGGAATGTTGTAGTCAGTGTCAAACCGAATAGGAACTCTACGAGCGTGCGTGTTCTTTTATAAGTAAAGGTTTTTTTTTTATTATCATATGGGTATAAAGATTATTTATCTTAGTTTTAGACTTGGTCTACTCCTCCTTTTGTTGAAGTCGGAAAATAATCCGAACTTCTCCGTGTTTTAGAAGGCACGTAAAACAGTGGGTCCCGATTTTTTTTTATATACAAAGACCAAACGGGCAAGCGGTTCAATACGCGCCCAGCCTATCCAGGTTGTCCAGGAGGGGGTCCAGCAGCATGTTCCAGAACAGAGGTCCACCAATGGAGCCGACAATCATAAATGTCTGCATTATACATCGTTTACGATAGTTTAACGCCTTGTCTAACAAAATGAGGATATTTAATATATTGTTATATTCCTAGGTAACAATTATTTTCAAGATTCATTTCTTCACAAGTTAAATGTTATATCTAGATATGAACAACTCAGTCTTTCGCGAGTTGAAACAAACTGTCAAACCTCGAAATGTAGTAAATAAACAACTTTATATATTTTGCAATAATTATATTATTAGGAAGTTGTTACCGGCGATTAGTCCGCGTCTAAAAATTATGTTGTATTAAAAATTAGGTGAAAATTTTAGCGTAATAATATATAGCCTATATAGCCTTCTTTGATAAATGGGCTATCTAACACTAAAATAATTTTTCAAATCGGACCAGTAGTTCCTGAGGTTACCGCGTTCAGGCAAACAAACAAACTCTTCAGCTTCATATACCGACGCCTTTGCGAGAAAGGAGTGGATTGGTTTAGCTCTGGATAGAGGAGAGTGGTCTAAAAGTGGGGAGGCCTTTGCCCAGCAGTGGGACATTATAGGCTAATTAGCAAGCTGAGTGGCTATCCTTTTCTTAATCACACCGGTACACAATTTAGTTTTAAGGAAACCATTATTATTATGTTTTATTTTATTTTTTTTTGTTTTGTGTTCTTTTTTTTATATTTTCTTTGATATATATATAATTTTATTGCTTTTATTTTTTTAATTTTAGTTTTCTGGTGTGATTCAGAATAAAGATATTTTCATTTCATTAATTTAAAAAAAGTCCTCATTCGTCGTCTAAATAGAACATGTGGATTCCCTAGTTTGTGTTCACGCGGCAGTTCTTTTATAACGCGACGTTTTTTATTATCGAGAAATGTTCTATTTTCAACGTTATACATGTATATATATTGCCTCGAGAAAATTGTAAGTTTATATATTTTTCGTAATCCTTAAAAGATTGTCTTCAAAAAGAATAATAATAATCGCGCTCGAATATTTCTAGGAGAGGGTCTTTTTTAAAACTTAGTGACTCCCATTTCCTTATGTCACGAATAATTAATCAGATTATTGAAATGTAAACTTATCTCTATGGTATTAACCTACTTTATCTTAATCTGACGTGCCCAAGCTTTCAAACTATCCTATAACGACTCCTCCTTTATTAAGCGTACATATTTAGTGAGTGTATATCACAGGCTGAAAGAATTCTACCAATATGGTTTTCTGATGCGATCGAGTATTGCGCAAAATTCCCTCTTAGGCTCCCGTACTATATAGCTAAGTCGAGATTCGCAATTCGTGCATAACTTTTCGAACACTTTTTTAGGCGGTTGGGCTAATCCACTTATTGTGAAATGGTTGACTATGAAAAAAAAATGATATTTACCCTTTTAACTACTAAACGAATGGATCGATTTTGATGCGGTATTTTTTATTTGAAAGCTACCATGATAGAGATGCTTCTTAGGATCAATTGATAAGTATTTGTACTCGTGTTTTAAGGCTTATATTACCTAACTTTGATACCGCAGCTAACAAAAAGTGCTGCTAACAGCACTTTTGCGGTTGCGATTTACGCGGTCTTTCGGAATTTCATGTATCTATAGATGTCATAAAATTGTTTACATTTTTTTGAAGAGCGGCTATTAAACATACTCGCTCTTTGAAACTCTTTCTTTCTTTAAAATATATTTTTGTCGCTTTCCTTCTCTCTTCTCTCTTTCAATAAAATGTCTTTTTGTCGTTAAAATGTTATGAGGCAGACCTTCAAAGGGCCAGTCGCCATTTGTAGTCGAAAAGCTCTCGGGAACGGGTAATAATGACATATAACCCAAACGAATTGCGGGTCAGTCTCGAACTATCGAATTTTTCGGATTATAGAGTACTTACTGCCTAAGACCTCAAATAGTCTGAAATCTTTTACAAACGACATTTGCTTTATTTCTTTTCTTTTAAGCCTTCTTTAAAATTAAAAAAAAATGGCCACAAGCGTGTCAAGACACGCTTATATAGAATAAGGTTTATAAGAATAGGGTTCCGTATCTGATACGCTATGAACGTATTTGTTAAATAAATTCAAAAGTTGTTGTCCGATTTCGTTCAGAATAGTTTTTTTAATGAGCTTTTAGCATGTTCTGATAACATGGAAAATTTCAAATCTCTACGTTTAATAGTTTGGAAATGCTAGGGGGGATCACTTTACGAGCAGACAGACGGATGGACCGAGTGAAATTATAAGGGATCCTGGTAGTACTACGGAAATATTAAAAAGTTCCTACATCGCTCTATGAATAGAAGCGCCAACAGGAATTCTAATGTCATAATATTGTTTTTTTTTAATTTAGAAACGGAAATAAGCTAAAGGCTTAGCATACATACATTTGTCAATTATAATTGTACTTTTGACGTATTTAATTTTTTTGTATTATCTTAAATAACAAGAAGAAACTATTTCGAACTATACATGTATTTATATTTAAAATAATAATGAAAATTATAATAAAACGGTGTTAAATATATTATGTATGTGTTAACACTTCATATTCACTGTAAAGTAAATTAGTAAATAGAACTTTTAAAAAAATTACAACTTTTGTGTTAATAAACTTTGATAGTGTAATGTTAAATGAATGGCAACAAATTGAAACGCAAAACGGATTCTTAAAGCAATCAACAGTGTCGGCACATCAAAGGCAACTTTTTTGGAAGTCATTCCAACTGCGCAGAAATCTTATCAATATTCAATACAAAACCTATTACTAATTTTTTGCTTTGAATCCAAAACAGTGCGGAAATTTTGTTGAAATTTCATTATTGCACTGTTTTTCTCGCAATACAAATTTACCACAGAGGTTTAGTGTCTCTCATTTCAAAAAGCGACCAAATAAAACCGAAAAAAAAAAAAACAAACAAAAGGCGCACATTCTATGCCATTGTAGAACTTTTGCCTATTTAGCAAAAAAAAAAAAAATGGAAAATGACAGCGATGTAGTTGAAAGAAAAGTAGATTACGCACTCGCTGAAGCGAGTAAAATTTTAATTTAATATCGATTTTATTATCATTGTGCATTTATATCTTACATTACAGGTTATTTAATAAATATAATAGACTATGGATAATACAACTAATAATAAGAAACACGTTAAAATTTAATTAAAAATTATTGATGGACGAACGTGTGAATGTGGGCCGAGGCGAAGCCGAGGCACACCTACGTAAGTCCATCAATGTCTAGTTGTGGCCAAGGCTTCTATAGTACTTTTCTCAAATAAGGCGCGGAAATTAAACTAAGAACTACAATTGAGAACTTTCATTTGAAAAAGTATTTATAAACAATTACGAAATTGACGAACAACTAATGACAATAGTTTTTTACGCGCCACAGTATTTTTTTTTTTCACTAAACAGCTTTCTATGTGCAAGCCAGTTCGAAATTTAAACTAAACCTTTGATAAGTTACCTCTTTGGTCACCGTGTTACGGAGTAGAATATCGTTCCATTTTTAAATTACACGAAAAATATGATTTTACATAATAATTTATTTGGTCCCTAAATACGACAGATATGGATTTTCATACAACTATTGCCGGCCGGAAAAGGATGAAATTAAATAAAAATGATGAATGTATTGCTTTCTTCATATACTTATTCCTTTTTTCTAGTAGTAGGTTCTAGTACCCTTAAATAAAATTCATTCATTGGTAGAAAATTTATATTAATATGTTTCGGAGACATTGACAAATTATTATCTTTTACAGCTATTTAACGGAACATTAGCAGGTGGAGGATGTGATACAAAAGTATACGTACCAGATGTTTTCTTGATGTCTATAATTTTATTCCTAGGAACATTTGCGATATCGATTATATTAAAGGATTTTAAAAATTCACTCTTCTTTCCATCTAAGGTATACATTGTTTACGCTACTTATTTCACGGTACAAAATAAGTTTAACCTATTTTATTTTAATTAAAAATGTTTATGTTAATTTCAGGTTCGCCAAATTATAAGTGATTTCTCTGTCATCATAGCTATCTTGTCCATGTCATTTCTGGATTACAAACATGTGAGAAAGAGGTACTGGTACCCGGACGCGCCGGCCCAATTCGGCTACAAGCATGACGCTACCTCTAATTAAAAAGGTTATCTCGATTTTTTATATGCCTGCTCAAGAAAGTGAAATACGATACTCGAAGACCAGATATTTGATGATCATATATGAAAAAAAAAACCATAAAATTTAATTATCAATTACTTGCTACATGAGATTAAGAAAAAGTTTTCCAATTATGTACACAACGCATGGACATAGCGTGAGGTCACTGTCACGCGGCGTGTGATGCAATAGGTAGAGGCGCGCGGGAAGCGGGAGTGCTTCTTTGTTAATAGACGTCGCAAACATAAATTCGCCGCACGGAAATAAATTAAGCAAATTTCGTCAAAAATAAACCTATTTCTATTACATAATTATGACGATAATCGAGTACCAAGTATCCTTAAATATTTAAAGTATCGCCACTTCACGCCGATCTCATGTGAGAAAGAGGTACTGGTACCCGGACGCGCCGGCCCAATTCGGCTATAAGCGTGGGGATACCTCTTATTAGAAAGACTGGAGTAAGGGAAAGGGATGGAGTAAAGGGATATAAAGGTAGATGGAGAGGAGATTAAGGATGCGGATACTACTGTCACGGACGGTATAGGGGGAGTGACAATAGCAGCTGGGGTGCTCCGGGGTCGCGTTCCCGTAGTGGATCTGACCAGTTATCGGACAGATAAAGGAATATCCACCCCCTGGGAGGATCTGGGAGGGAATTGGGAATATTGCCTTCATAGTCGATGATTCTGCCCTAAGAAGAATTTTATTGATTAGAGCCTCAATAGCTCAACGGTAAAAGTATGGACTGAAATCCGCAAGGTACTAGCTTCAAACCCCAACGCCGTTGGGGTATTGTCGCACTCACTCCTAATACAAGCTTTTAATTTAAGCTTGGTTGGATTGAAAAAGGGTATATTAGACATACCTAAAAAGTATTCCTAATATTCGTTAAAAAAAAAAGATAACCCAGAACTTCTGCCAAAAAGTTTGCATTTGGATAAACCTAGATTCAATTTTCTCTCCCAGTCAAGGTGAATATTTTTTATTTATCATCCTGTTTCTTTTAAAACACTCGCAATCGCTCTTCTTCCGACTAAATAAATCACAGCTTTATTTTATTTCCTTTCAGCTCCTTTCATCCTGCCGACAAGGTTAATACGTTATTAACTCAAGGCTGCAGAAACGCTTTTCAATTGCTAATTTTCCTTTTTCCTTCGCTACGTTCTCTTCGATTAAATTAATTTGTTTCTATTCCAAGTAACGCTCGGAATTATTTTCCATTTAATTGTAGTAAAAAGAAATTTTTAAACATGAAACTCAAGTATAATTAAAGGTAAAGAATTATTTGTTTAGTATTCAATTACCATATTTAATATTAAATATTAATAACGGGTACCCCCACAATCTCTACAATCTCACGACGAATATCACTTAGTGAAATTAATCGGAACCCAATTTACGTGCCCTCCGAAACACGAAGACATTCAGCCAGATATTTCAAAAACCAGTGTTAGAATTGGTCACCCATCTATCACCCGGCCGCGGTAAGAACTGCTTAATCTAGCAATCGATTTAAATGCCAGCCACTGATTAAGCTACGACCTCCTCCAGTTAGTGTGTTTAGTAACTGAAGTACTTATATATAAAACATACCTAACAGTGAAATAAAAACAATAAAAGAACAACGGCACGGGTCTTAGCCCGTGGAGAATAAATTAAAAAAAAAAACGTACATAAGCTGCTTCCAAATACGTGTTTTGAATATATGGCAACACTTTAAATTCCTCTGGACCAGGAATTAATGTTATACTACCTTAAACAGGCATATGATGGTTAAGTTTAACGGCAAATACCACGGATATTATATTCAAGTTGCGATCGCCCTCCCTCCTCGTATGAAAACTATAATTGTGTCAAATTGCATACCCCTCCATCCGCGCAATTTTCGTAAAATTGTACCTAAACTTTTCGCTTTACGTATTAATATATAAATGTACATAGATTCCTCTTCAAGTCTAGTCTATCTGTCTAGGAGTATCGAAGCAAGAAACCCACTTTCAACCAGACCCATTACCGCTAAGGTATTGACGCTCTAATTCCCTCGAAAGCTGGCAATAATTACCTTCGCGAAGGCATGTGGAATATCTGCAAATTAAACAGCTGCCTGCATTACACGACGTTCTAAATTCTAGGCACGAGCATCACCTGCAATACAAGCTTTTTATAGACTGATTCTTCGAACGGTTCTAATTGAAATTTCATTTACCTCTGGACGATCCCTCACAACTGATAGTGCATGTATTCGTGTATTAATGTCGTGGTATATTTAGAATACCAACGCATTTGGTTGAATACTTGAACAGTTGTAACAGGATATTGATGATTCTTTTCGTATAAACGCTTATTTATCTTTAAAAAGTACATTCAATCCTATTAATATTAGAAACGCGAAAGTTTGTACACGTGAATGTATGGATGTATGGATGTATGTTTAACGGTCTTTCACGGAAAAACTACTAAATGGATTTGAATAAAACTTTACAATAATATAGTTAATACACCAGAATAACACATAGGCTATAAATTATAAAAATATTGTTTGAATTGTCCAAAATATAACGATAAATGTCAAGTAAGTAGGTGGAAATTCTGCCGTCTGCGAGCTATTCTGACGTACGCTGCAAAAACCGTTAGAGTTACACGTACATATTATAGGAAGGAAATTTTATACTTACATTGTTCTACAAAAAAACCCCGGGACAGTATGTAACTATCCTTCATGTTTAAGACATTAACACCAAAATAGGGTACAGGAACGGGCACGTTATTCTTGGATAACAGAATGTTGTTAATAGTAAGTAACCGAATGTTCGGACAGGACAGTGTCTGCCGGGTCCGCTAGTAAGAAGAAAAATAGAAGATTATGTTACGAATTGCTTTATTTTTCTTTGGCCTACTACGCTACGGAGAGATAAATGACAAGGCATCTCATATGACCTCTCAAAGTCTTTTTCTTTACCTAGCGTTATACCGTTCTATTATTTTATTAGAAAGTATATCTAAAGCCGTATGATTAGGATCATACCACACTCGGCAATAGGGTAAGGAACACTAGCAGTGAAACCATATACTAAAGGAATCCCTCAAATCTACACCTGGGTGACAAGTAGCAGAAACTACTTAATTCCCTTCACTTCCCTTTGACTTAGCGTTATCCTGGTCTAGTATCGGGGCCCGCTAAAAATGCAGAGGATGTGGCTGTGGGGTTAAGATGACCGACTGGCATCTGATGTCATCCCCGGAACCCCTAAAATGACTAATGACAGAGATATTAATCGAGACTCGCTGTTTTAAGTACCTTCCGAAACACAAAGGACATCTGATATTTGGAAACCTGTGTTAGAATGGATCACCCATGTATCACTCGGGGTAAGAACAGCTTAACCTAGTGATCTACTCAAATGCCGGCTAACGATTAAGCTACTACCTCCTCAATGATCAGTTGATGGGAAAAAAATACAATTGTATCTAACGCAATGGCATAAATTACCTCAAATATATCAGATCGTATCGACGTTAAAATCTACACGCGGACAATCCATTGTTCCATTCATTACAATGATAGTAACATGAGATACAATGAGATTAGATTTGTTGCCAATAATATCATGGTCACATAGTCTCAATAGCTCAGCGGTAGAAGGGATGGACTTAAATCCGCAAGGTGCCCGGTTCAAACCTCGATGCAGTTGGGGTATTGCCACAACCACTCCTAACACAATATTTTAATTTAAGCTTTGTAGGAACGGGAATATTAGACACTAGTTAAGCCCGCGACTTTGTCCGTGTAAAAATAGGTACAAAAAATAGACTCAATTTGACTGGCCCGCAGTGGGCTGTAACCCTGCCTTCCGCTCCGGGGGTCGTGGGTTCGATTCTTGGTGTGCTATGTATGTATATGTATGTATGTATATATTTCTACAAAAAAAATCTGTATAACAGTCGTCTGGTACCTATAATAATAATAATAAATATATATACAGGACTATATGATACACTGACGTCTGTTCCTAAGGTAGAAAACTTAATGCCTGTGTACGTGGTAACAGACGCCTGTTATACACAAATATTTTTTTTTAGAAATATATAATTACATACATATGGATAATACACCCAGAGCTTAGTAGGAGGGGAAAAAGGGAATATTAGACATACCTAAAAAGTATTCCTAATATTCTTTAAAAAAAAAAAAAAATTGGTTAAGAAAACTATATTTTAGCTAATAATTCATTATCTATTGTACTTTCGTCTCCTAGCTTAAATAAAGAGCGATTAAACGTGAAAGTCTCTCCCGGCTTCTGTATTCCCGGATCAATACAATATGAATATTTTTAAACGAAAGATTGAATATTTATATTCGAGGTCATTCATTGTGTTTAAAACATTATAAGTGACTCAGAGCGAGTCAAGACACGCTTACATAGAAGGGTTCCGTATCTGATACGCGATAAAGATATTTAAATAACTTCAAACGTTGTTGTCAGATTTTGCTCAAGATGATTTTCCTAATGAGTTTTTAGCAATGTACCTTACATAATGGGGCTGAATGAAAACAAAAAAACCCCACTTCTTTCTATATCAATTGACGAAACTTTTATGCCAGACAACTATCTAAAAGAGATTTCTTACGGGTGCCTGCTGCCTGCTCGTTTGCCCCCTTGTAACAAAAAAAAAAAGACTATGCTATAAGAAAACTCTGATTTATTGTATTTTAATTTGGTTTAAACAAATTTAAATTGATTAACTTTAGTGGACATTTTTATTGTTTCCTGACATAACTATCAATTTTAATATTGTACTTAGTTTAACATTTTCTTGAGTTACGCAGTTTAGAAACCCTCTTCAACGATAACACCACCTTTCGTACCTCTTTTCTTTTGTGTTAATTTTCCTTGTGGTGTACAATAAAACGTATAAATAAACTCGGCGTTTTTTCTGCTGCCTTAAAATAAATGTATCAAGTGCGGCGAGGGCTTTACTGCGTTTATTTAAATGTCACTCGTTGGAAATAGATCGTATAGATCAGGTAGGCGGAAGAAGAGGTAGCGAGATTAATTAGACGCCTTTGAAAGACCTTGGAAAGACCTGGAATCAAGTAACCCAAGATAGCAAAGAATGCTTTAAGATATGGGGGCCTTTGCCCAGCAGTGAGAGACTATAGATTAATAAAAAAAACATAAAACTCGTATCATAATATTTATGATTCATCTCTGTTCATGGTTGTTTCTGAATGAGACGTCTGACGTTCTCCTTTACATATCTAGCTGTGCCCGCGACTGCGCGCAAAATTTGTTAAGAAAATAGATTCAATTTTAGCGTGATGATAGGTTTTCTCGATAAATGGGCTATCTAACACTGAAAGAATTCTTCAAATCGTACCAGTAGTTTCTGAGGTTAGCGCGTTCAAGCAAACAAACAAAATCTTCAGCTTTATATACTATGATAGATATATATGAGCATTGTCATTTGGTGTACATATTGGCGTTGGCTATCAATTTACTGAACTCTGTCCCAAGCTTACAAATATTTAACTATTAATAAACTTTATTCAATGTGTATATTTTCCGTGTGGATTCCTAAGCGGTTTAACCGATTGCGATAAAACTATCCAGCAATCTTTAGATTAGCCTAAAATCTTGTAAAGTTTGGTCGCGATTCGATCAATATTTTTTTTTTCATTTTGTGCCATAATTGTAAATCATGAAATTGTAAAGTTTATACAAAATACCAATAATGACAAATACGACCATATTGAAATATATTTCGAATAATGAAAGCTGTACACGACACGACGAAAATTGCCCAAAAAAATTCACGGATGAAAAATATGGCTGCGAAACGATGGAATTGATCAAACTCCTCACGCGAATAAAATAAAATTAGTTCCCTGGGGCATTCCCCCTCAAATTAAACTGCGCATTAACATCCACATATCCATACACACAGATAAACATAAACGACACACAAACAAATACTCTCATAGTTTTAATTTAAATTAAAAAAAAATTCCTGTGAATACTTTTTAGCACCTTTCTGTAATTAATATAAACAATAGAAAGATCGTCTTTTTTATGTAAGGAGAGCGAAGATTCCTAACACAAGTAATGTTTACTTAAAAGGATTTCTCCAGCTGTAATGATAGATCTCAGTTTCTGTAATAAATCAATTTTATTTTTTATTATTATTACTATTTAAAAAATTGAATAATAATATAGAAGAACTTTGCTGTTTTACGATTATAAAGTTTAAGGGGGGTTGTATTCCTTCTTTGGGCTTCGATACGAACATAAATTAGCCCAGCCGTTCTGAATTTACGGCGTGACTAAGGGAAATAGGGAATAATTTTTATATATAAAGGTGGTGACCGAGCTCGATACTAAGTTATTAACTAGGTTTTTTTCGCAATTTCGTTCGCAGCCATGAAACTTACAAATTTGGGAAAATAAAAATAACATATCCAATTATTTATTTCACGTTACGAAAATATGTGATTTACGGCTGGCTGGACAAATTTAGGCAAAACTTTCATTGCCAGTATAAGTTTAACTTGCAAAAATAACTCAGTAGAATTCCATTTCCATCCATCCATTCCATTCAATTTCCATCCATCTATTCCATCCAGCAGAAGTTTAGCTAAAGGCTACCCAAAAGGAATAACGAAAAAAAAAAAACGATAAAACTTTTTTTTCATTCCACGCAGATAATGTCGCGGGTAACAGCCAGTAATATATTATAAGTATTATACAAATAAAAAAAATGTTATAGCATCTCTATAGATTTAATTTATGATACTTGAATAAAAACTTTTTCATCCAGATATGAAGAGAATTTTGTCCTACTTACTTGACATTTCTCGTTATATTTTGGACAATTCACAAACTATCTTTATAATGTATGGCCTGTGTGCTATTCTGATGCATAAAGTATATTATTGCAAAGTTTTATTAAAATCCATTAAGTAGTTTTTTCGTGAAAGAGCGTCAAACATAAATGTGTACGAACTTTCGCGTTTATAATATTAATAGGATCCATTTTTGACTTAGGTCTTAAACCTACATGCTGAAGATTTCCAAGGAAAATCTGGCATCTATATTACGGACCTCCTACTTCGAAGCCAGAAAACATTTTGTATTTTGATGTTTCAAAAATTCGTTTATTCTTTTCATTAAGGAATAGTTTATGTTAATGTTCCTAAATTGTTGGGAAAAGCAAGATATTTCCAAAAGTTCATTGACACCACCGACTCCTAAAATCTAGATAGATATTCTAGTTATGACAGCCAAATTCTCTGCAATCTATGCGGACCCTGGTACTACTACACCGGTTTAACCCTAGAAAGAAGAAGAAGAAGAATGCAAGTTTTTACCGCTGTTATTACAGTTAGTAGTGGGTTGTAAGTTTATAGACAAAACCGTCACATTAGATGAAACAAGCGAGAAATTAATTATAAAAGTATCTCGTACAAAAATTGACGTAAGGCGTAACCGAAACCGCCAAATTTTAATGGCTTAGGAGGAAATTTAGTGAATACTGTAATTGTAAGTATGGATTTTTTTTTTGTATAGGTTAAGCGGGCAAACGAGCAAACGGATTAATCGAGATCAAGCGATCAGCGTCGCCCATGGAGACCTGCAGCACTAGTAGAGCTGGTAATGAGTTGTTGGGTTCTAAGGAATTTATTAATTCGCACTTTAAAAATATATGCATGTCATAGGATTGTCGGAACTACTGTATTGTGCAAGATGGGCATGCAAACCGCCCAAATAGACTTGTGACGTCACACTTTCACAGGCTATTGAGATCAAAACCCTAATAATATTATTCCTAATACGTTACTTACAAAAAACTATTTATCAATATTCGTTTGTTTCAATGTATTTCATTAACATGCCTTTGTCGAAATGCATTATATTTATACTAATATATAAAGCTGAAGAGTTTGTTTGTTTACTTGAGCGCGCCAATCTCAGGAACTACTGGTCCGAATTGAAAAAATATTTCAGTGTTAGATAGCCAATATATCAGCAACATCGAGCAATACTATATCATCACACTAAAATTTTCATCTAATTTTACGTGGCCGAAATCGCAGGTAATAACTTTCGATCATAAGTAAGTTTATACACCCACTCTCATTTGAGCAAAAATCGGCCAAAATTTGAGTGGCTGTGCCCACTTTAATGTATGCCTGATAGTCTTGTCTGCTTTTCAAATAAGCGTGAAGTTTGTAAAAAAATAGTGCAAAATATCTTTTTTCTTTTTTATTGTCGTGCTAATGTGTAATGTTCATTTCTTTCCAATCTGTGATAGCTATGCAACTAACGGCCATTCTTCATATTTAACAAAATACATCGTTATTTTGTCGAGGTTATCATGAAGACGCTTTGACACTATCTAATGAATATTTATCCTATACTAGAGATAAAATGCCAACTTACTATTTTTTTAAATTAAATATAAACACACACTGAAATTACACACCGAGTTACACATCCATGTCCAATAGGAAGCAACGCGCCGTAATTCTGAAGGTAATAAAAAACCATTAACTTGATAAGTTGAAAGTTTCGAACGTGATAGTGTCACATCCACACACACACAGGGAACTGCGCGGACGTTCAAGGATTTATTAATAAAGAGGTACACGTATTTTATATTATTTAAAGGAATAATAGGATCTCTTTTGAGTATGCCTAATATTTCCATCATCCCTCTAACTAACAATCTTAAAAGCATGATTGTCAATCCATCAGCGTCCTGTCCAAAAGTTGGCTTGCCTTGCGTGTTTGCGTTTGGAATTTAAACTCACAGGACAACATTTAAACTAATTATGGATTTAATTATTTATATGACTTGGTATGCATGTGTGTTGAAGTTAGGTGAATTTTAAGATTGTACGTTCCGATATCTTCCAAATTGAAAAAAAAATAGAATCCAAATGCGGCACCATCTACTGGGTACAAATATAATATAAATCATACAGAGTCAATTATAAATCAGATCAGATATAAACTTGCATTCAAAACAGTTCAGGTGTATTGAACAGTCACGCTACGCTATAGCCATGCTAAGGTCGAATGTCGTGTGCACGTCAATTAGTCATAAGGCTTATTTTTGCTTGTAATGCTTTATGTTAATTTCTAACAATAACCTTTAGCAAAATTTTTTGTTTAATTAGGAGCTGTCATTCAAAATGTTAAATCACTTTCTTGGTCGACTATACGTACAGAATTCATAAAAATTCAGATGGCCATTAAACACATAATGAAGAATCATACATAAAGAGATATCAAATACTACAATATGAAAGCAATCAAATTAAATTCACATTGTCTATATGCGAATATCTACCAAACATACATTATGTTCGCGTGCGGTAATATTGAAACTTGTAAACACACATACCCAGAACATTTCACTTCCGCGGAGACAATGCATTGCCAAACTACATGTTATTTACGACGGTTACTTGTGTCGACTTTATCGTCTGTACTATTAAACGGTTGTTACTAGTGTTTACTTTATTTATTGTCTGTAGCGATGTGACTTTACAATTGAAGGGAGGCCACTACTTACGATAGTTTTCGTACAGAAAACATCCCAACATCAAGGTCCCTTCCCTGAATTCCCTGGCAAGAGTCCGATTTTAGCCGCAATGGTTTTGCGAATGGCTAATATTGAGAATTCGCTTGACATAGCTAACGAGATCGCGTCGTAGGAGCACATGACTCATCCATTCATACAAATCAATGCCCCGTCGAATTACTACTGCCTTTAACGAGCTCATAAGTTTTACTTCATTACGTTTCGCCATAGAGTACACTTCTCTCCATACTTCACAACTAAAATTACAAATGCGAATGTGAGTTTGTTTACCTCTTACGCTTGCTTGTGTCCCAATTATTTTTTTAATTATAAGTGAGGCGGTAAACAAGCATATCTGATGCTAAGCAGCCATTGTATACACGTAAATAACCCACGGTATTGACTCGCCCGTTGTTGCATCAGGAACGTGACTCTATCTTATTGTGTCCTATCTCTTATTAAACCCATCATCATAGATTATTACGTACACATTATAAAGGCCCATGAAAGACAACCAGTACCTATCATACTGTCCCTAAAAATGAGATAAATTATATTATTATTACACATATTATTATATATTATTTATTACAACACGGCCTGCTAACACAAATTTTGCATTGCGAGCTGAGTTGCAAGTTAAAGCTTATATTAATGAATTCAGCTTTTAGTTTTAAAATATAGACATACACTTCAATTGTATTCATTTTTAAAGCAGTTAGTAGATTAAATATTGCTTACTTATATCTTATCTTTGATCTCAGTCGGTTACTTCTGTTTTTATAATAACTCACAAACTGGCCTTCAATACAGATAGATATACAGACTAATACTCTTTCTTTGATGTATAACTATCAGGCGTTTTGAAAAGCATAGAGAAACAAAACAGTATAGGAACATTTTTAAAAACAGTCTTTTTTTAATAGTATAGTGAAACTATTTCATTTAAATTGATATGAGTACAAACAGACACGGGCAGATGTTTTCCTGCCCGACATTGAGATAAGGCAAGATATTTTAAACGTCCATTTTCTCGACATTTTCTTAACAGAATCGTTTGATAATCAAAGTGAAACATTAACTAAACCCCGCTCACCGGTATTGGTATACAACGCCTACCATACGAACATTTCTAACAAACGTTTAACCGCGTTGCTCCTCTATTTATAACCATGAATTTACAGTCCAATACTACGCCACTCAACCTTGATTCTTACTCACTCTCGGTCCGATTGATCCAGTTTCCCGATCACCATTCCCTGGTTGTTTAACACTAATTGGCATGTATGTTTTACTGTACCCTTTCGTGAAACGTTTTGATAGTGTAATCTTAATTTAGTTTGTTTATTTTTTATGTATCTTTTTGATGATATGGCTAACAGTAATTCGTAGCTTTTAGTTTCTTTGTTTTTCATGAAACATTTTGATGTATTAAAATTATGTATATAGTTAACAGTAATTCTTAAATTTAACTTCCCTTGAAAGTTTTTGATCGTTAAAAATTACTTAAGACTGTGATTACTTTTTCATATTGATCTGATTATTACAAATTTCCGTGAATCGGTGTTTACATTGAAAACTCATTTTTTCACATCAAATTACCGTTTGAAGGCAGGTTTTATAGACATAGCAACAAATTCTTTCCAATATGCTTTCGTATTTAATAACAATAGAAGAACAACCGTTGATAAACTAAGTTTTCAAATCTGTTTAATTTTCGTTTCCAATTAATATACGTGTATTTATTTACACGTGTTAAAGAAAAAAAAAATTGCGAAAATAATAACACTAATATCTTTTTTCATTGCGAAAAATCAGCTTAAGTAACAACTGTCGATATGATAAACACACAATTATCAATACCTATAATTCAAAAGAGTTTGTAAAAGTATATTTGAATAAAACACCTTTTTAATTCTAATATTATCCTATCCAGTTACTTATGAACGGTACCTTGGAGATGTGAAACAATAAGTAACCAATTAAGTAACTATATGCAGATTGATTGACTACTGACTGATTGAGAATTCGCTATTCGTCGAGATGTTATGAAAAGGTAAGACTCACGTTTTCAGCATAGAGTCGCTGGTAAGCGGGAGGGCGCGAGCGCGGCGGCGCGGGCGAGGTGCGGCGATGTGGAAGGACAAGCGCGGCGCGCGTCACTGCCACCGACCGAGCGCTCCCCGCTCTGCCTGATATGGAACTGTTTAATTTTGCCGGTGAGATTTAAATTGAATTAGAATTTCAATTTGAATTAGAATTGTATACAAAAAAAAATGATTGCCTGTTAGGTCGGACGATAATTTTACGTGATAATGTAGAACATAAGACCGACAGTGCCTCTCTTTCGCTTGTTTTGCGCTCTTGTTGCAGGCTCGGCTTGTGACAATGAGTCATGCTTTTTCGTGCGTACAGCTGGAGGTCATCGATTTATAAGACGTCACGTAACGTCAAATGAATACTAAAATTTTTTACTCAATGTTGTTTTATTATTGTACTGACTGTCACTTGCTGTTTCTTCTTTAACTGCCTTTTGTTTTTAGTCGTAATTCATTGTACTGAATATTAATTGTGATTCCTGGCAGTTGCTTGTACTATCTTTTAAGTGTTACACTGGTTGTTCTATTGACTCTTAATTGTTGTTACTAATCATCTTTTTATCCTCTATTGGTTATAGGCTACGAGCAGAGCGAGGCTGGACGCGTGGAGCGTTGGAGGCATACGGTGACACACAACTTAATGCCTGTGTTATAGGTAACAGCCGCCTGTTATACACAAATATTTTTTTTTTAGAAATATATAAATATTCTTTAAACTTTTAATTTTGCTGTATGTTTACATAACCTTTTAATAAATATTGTGCGATTTCTTTTGGTACAAAGTGATTAAATTTGTTCAGTTTTCAGTTCAGAAACATAAATAATCTCGTATATTCGTTATTTTCATCTATTAATTTAAAATGATCTCTACTTAAGCTGAGAATATAATTCTACCAATTTAAAAAAAATGTGTGAAGTTGAGTGAATTGATTTTTTTTTCTAAATTGTTACATCCTCTGCCAAGTACTTAAATTAATATTCGAATAAATATTCATCAAATGCAAGAATTAGTTTCAAAGCTGTATTAAAGTGACAATGAATATTTTTGAATACTATACAGATAAATAAAATTAAAGAGTTGTTATATTACAAAAAGAAACATCGAAATTGAATTACTTTATTAATTGCATATGACTATAAATACAGTACCTGTGACGAATGTATTATATACAGGAAATGCGCTAATTGCTAGACTGGGACATTGATGGAATATGTCACTTAAAATAAATTTTGAAGACAACTGTTTTGTATTTCTATGATTTTGGCGGAAAATCCTATAGCTGTTACACACGTTTCGATAAATCGTTGCGAAAAAAACCTTACAATTTAAACGTCGCAGTTTTATACCTACATGTGTATGAAAAATCGTTGTCGATTAAACTGCACAGTTTTTTATCGCAACAATTTAACTGTACAGCTTTTTCGCAATGGTTTATCGATACGTTTGTAGCGGATATTAAGCAGACATCACTATAACTCATTAGTAATAAATTATTTTAACATATGACCAATATCTCACTATTGTTGTGAGTACTAGGTATTCTTTAAATTGTCCACTAGATGGCTTTGTGATATAGCTATAGAATGTGAAAGATTTTATCTTAATAGGATATACGTTATTGTTTTGCTTAACATACATAAAATAAATAAATAAATGTAGCTGCCAACATTACTAACCTTTTTGGCGAGAAATACTGGCAGCACTGGCACATAAAAAGTGCGTTGTCGTCAAAGATGTAAAAAAGAAAAGCATTATGGAATTATGGCGGGAAATGGGGCTCTATCTGTCAATTGTAATTGTAATGTTATTTGAGGAATTAGTGAAAAAAACTAAAATAAGAATTATTGAATAGATCATAATCTGAAAGATTAATAGTTTTTTTTTTTATTTTATTTATTTATTTATATGAAATTGCAAGTTTGTTTTTTTTAATTTAACATTAAAAAAACCAATGCGGTTTGTCCTTAATGTTAAGGTTGACATCTCCATCATTAAAATAGTCTAGTTAAAATTATGTATGTATATATATATATATATAATATATAATTTTTTATATTATACCAACGATATTAAGAGATGTGTACTGTATGTACTCGTATTTTTGGGGAGTGTTATTTGTATATTAAATCAAAAAAATAACTGAAAAAAAACTTTTTCTGAAATATTAAAATGAAGAGTATTTTAAAAAGTAATAAAAAATAATTTGCTATTATATAGTAATACATAACCAATCAAAGATCACTTTGTAAACAAGATCAAGTAATAATATTATTGTGTCAACATTTTATTTTATACCAATCCACACATAGCTTCATTTAAATGATCAAGTAGTGTGACCGGAGACTTTGTGTAGCTGCCCAAAGTTTTGTAGTACTTTGTAGTCTTCAAGGACAAAAATGTACAAACACTTTGAGCTATATCTGGCTTCGGCCCTAGAAACGAGCATAGTTCATAAGTAAAAAAGGTAACATTATCTTCGGTCGCAGCTTAAGTTTCCCTTAGTTTACCATATTCTGATTGTTCTTTTCGCGATTTTAAGGTTGGCTCAAATGAAAACATTATTCGGAATAAAGTAAACTTTTATTTTGTTCCTATTATAGTAGTCCAAAGTTTGACATTACTGATTCTTTTTTAAATACAAATCATTTTTTTATTTTAGATTTTTCTAAACTTTACTGTAATTATACTCGAGTGCTATGAAATCGCACATGAGAGTATTTTTTTGCAAAATGTTTTTATTATTTTTATTTTAATAAGGTTAAAGATCCTTCACCGGATAGGTATTAAAATGAACTTTAATACAATATTAAAAATATAGGTATTTTTTTAAATAAAAAAAAGTTTTACAAAATAATGTTCTCATGTGCGATTTAATTGCACCTGAGTGTATATTTTTAGAAAGTATTCGAGTTTCACTTCAAAATTGCACCAACATCAACGGTCGGAATGTTTATTTACCGCCTTCTGCTCCGGGGGTCGTGGGTTCGATTCCCACCTCGAGTCTGGGTGTATTATCCATATGTATGTATTTATATGTTATACACTGTTATACACAAATACTGTACTTCTAAAAAAATTGTATTTGTGTATAACAGGCTGCTGTTACCTATAGCACAGTTGTCTACCTTAGGAACAGACGTCCGTGTGTCATATAGTCCTGTATATATTTATTTATTATACATTGACTAATAGCGCCTCAAGCAGAATAATCATCGAGGATATATAAGTGAGAGGTACTAATAGTAAATGTGTGAAGAAACTCGTAATCCAACTGCTTTTTAAGCATATTAAAGCACCTTCCAGTTGTACTCTAACTCTCATTGAAATTTTCCATTTCAGTGAGACATTTTTTAGAGGAATTGTGTTAATTTTTTTAGAATAACTATCGAATCGCGAAATTTTTTGAGAGAAGCATGAGCCGCGCGCGCCGCCGGTCACCTGCCGGGCGCGCCCTCGCCCCGCGCCACGCGCCTCTGCCTGCCACCCGCCACCCTCTGCGGACAATAAGGCACCTACGTCACTTACCATAATATGATAATAAATAGAAATAAAGTGACTCAGAGAGTGTGTCAGATAACACGCTTAAGTGAAAACTCGAACATACAGAAGTATTGGTAGCGGTCACTCTGTCTTTAAAAATCCCAACGCGCCTAAATAAATTTACATTTCAAAATTAAGTAAGCACGTTTTTTATTTTTTTACTCGACATAAATATGTATAACAGAGAATTTAAAAATAGCGTAGGGTTATGGCGTGTAGAGTTACAAGCTAGGGTTCTACATGAGCCATTTGGTACTCATCTTAGCAACATTATAAAAATGTGTTCGTAATGTAAAGATATGATTTATTTATTTAGTAATAATTATTTGAGTCATTATATAGTTTGGTGTCTTATTTTATTTAAAGAGGGAAAAATTAGATCACGTTATATATTTAAAAATATATACGTACACATCTAAAACCGAAATGCTAGACCAACAAAAAGATATTGATATAAAAATAAAACAAATTTTCGGTTTGGGAGCGGAACGTAAATTCGAAAAAAAAAAACGTAAGAACGTTCAAGAAAATCAGAGCAGAGTCACTACACCTTGCTAGTCATCAAAATTTTCAGCTTTGTCTTATATTTCTGCAAAGTAAATTATTTTATTTGACCGCACAAATTTGCCTAACACCTGCACACAGGAGTATTTAATGGCTGCATTAGAAAGAGTTTGTTATTGAATCGATAAGAAGGAGAAGTGTTAAATGCTATGTAATGATGTCTGTAAGCGTGTAAATTGTATTATTAAAAGTTTTTCATAGTCGTATATGAATAATAAACATACTTGTAAAAATGGAACAAAAAGTCCAAATGACCTTACTTATTGGCTATGGTCAAATAGTTATTGTAGAAGACAGCTGAGAAATGCCAAGCAAATATTGTGACATCACAATATGTCTACAATACCTTATTGAACCATATTAAAGATCCCTCTCTAATTCTGTATTCCCATATAGAGTATAAATTCTTATGAATTACAGATTTATTTACATACTTTTTATTTTGATACCTGCAGTTTGCTTAATTTTTATTTTCCATTTTGCTGATTATTATGGGGATAAAAACAACATTCAAAGTTAAAATACAAAATTCTTTTTTCATATAGAATTTTTATAAACATTATTTAATAATTTTGTGACAAATCTTTTATGATTTAAAAGCTAAGTTTAGGATGGTTCCTCACACTCTGCATTGAGAAGAGCCCACAAAAAAAGAACTAAGGTTCGGAAATACCGAAGCTGGCAACCGATTTCACAGATAAACTTATGACGTCTTTTATTATTTTAATGCCGGCGCCACACATAGCTTCATTTTAATGATCATGCAGTGTGGCTAGAGACTTTGAGTACCTGCGCAAAGCTTTGTAAAACTCTGTTGTCTTCACGAACAAAAATGTACAAACACTTTGAGCTAAGTCTGGCGCCGGCATATGTAATATTTCTATTAATTGAGCAGTTGAAAAACATAGTATTCTTCACCACACTAAGTGTTTGAGTAGCTCTCTCTATATAAAATATAAAATACGTATAAATTAATTCACAAATTTACATAATTGAGACACGATTTGTTCGGTTTGGGTATCTAAATATGAGACGTATACCTAAAGTTTGCAACTTCTTAAAATGTACTCGATATAATATCCAAAAACAAAATATAAGCTTCGTTTAAATGAGCAAGACATAGAACACATTGAACGAGGTGTGCATTGTACTAAAGGTAATGTTTTTTTAAATAATTTATGCATTATTTACACTCTATTACTCAGGTTGTATCCTTTATTCAAAGACACTAAAGTGAGTAGTACTTGTAGAGCTTACAGTTCCATGGGAAGCCAACATTCCTAAAAACCATCTGATAAAAACGAACAAGTATTTTGACCTAACCAATGAGCTTACTAAAAACGGTTTTAAAACCAGCTTACACGCGGTAGAGGTAGGAACAAGGGGTATACCAGCAAAATCCCTGTACAATCTACTAAAAGACCTTGGCTTGTCAAGAACTATTATAAGTTCATTACTAGAAAGGACATCTAAAGCAGCACTAGTGGGATCATACCAGATTTGGCTAGGCAGGGGAGGGAACACTGGCAGTGATGGTGAGTGTTAGTGATCACTATAAAGAGCAGGCCGGCCAAGTTTCAGATGGGTAGACGACATTATATTATACCAGGTACATGATGGCTAGGCAAAGCTATCAATAAGAAAAACTGGCATGTCTTGGAAGAGGCTTTTACCTTTAGGGGTCCATACAAACTAATTAGAGATTACCTAATGTATAATCTTATACATAATGTATAATTAGAGATTACCTAATGTATAATGTAAAACACATACCTTAATTTTTTATGGAACGAAATAAGGTTTATTTATTTAGGTCTTTTAATTTTTTAATACACTTATTCTAAATATATTTTTAAATATTAATATAAAAATAAAAACGTTTAAAAATATATAAAAAATAGATGTCCGCCGGCAACGGGGCCAGATCTCAAGCCACTGGTGATTAGAGCTCCAGAGAGAGGAACCTCCTCACTATACGTGCCGTCTCAAGCAATAGCGCCTTCCGTATCCGACTTTAAATTATAAATTAACAGCAAACGTATTCGTAATTAGTTCATCCAAACAGATTTAGGATTATATTGATACTTATTGTGTATTATATTGATACTTATATACCAAGTGATTGACTTTGATAATAAACAAAACAATGTTACTACAAAAACCTTTCAAGCTAAAGTCGAGGTAAAGCACAAAAACGTCGTACAATTCACTTAGTCAACTCGATTTGAGAGTTCGGGAAATAAATTGTCTTATTGCTTTTAATAAAGTTATTTTTCTTTAAGTACAACTTATGATTACTTAAAGAAATAATTATAAATTCCTCCAAATTATGTCCTATATTTTGAAGGATTTCATAAGAGTAAGTTTCTTGAAAACAGGTAATTATTCTAATGCCGGAGCCAGACATAGCTTCATTTGAATGATCATGTAGTGTGGCCGGGGACTTTGTGTAACTTCACAAAGTTGTCGAAGACTATATTAAAGATAAAACTGCTTGGAGTTGAGTCGCTCCAGCTTTGTACTTGATAGTTAACATGTAAAATGCGAAAAACTAATTTCTGTAAGAACTATTTTTAAAAGAATGGCTAAAGAGTTTCTTGCTGATTCGTCTCGTGGCTCGACTCTTCCGAATCAGTGGTAGCTTTTAAAATATCGACGATTCAAAAGAGCTTGTAAAAGTCTACTTGAGTTTGAATTTGAATATGTGTGTAAATCGTTTGGTATTCTTTTGGCGTTTGGTTTTTATTCTTAATTTTCTGTTTCTTCATTTTCGGTACCACTTGCGTAAAATGGTACCAAAAGTTTTCGCTTCACCTATTAATATAATTTAATAATATATTTATATGGGATATTTTGAAAAAATATTGGCACTCGGACACCTCTTCTAAACTATAATTGTGACAAATGTCACACTCCAAGCTTTTAATTTAAGCTTAGTAGGAGGGGAAAAGGGAATATTAGACATACCTAAAAAGTATTCCTAATATTCTTAATAAAAAAAATGCCGGATCTCTCTTTGGATCCACGAGGAATATTTAATATTTTTTTTTAAATCCGGCGTTTATTTGAGAATTGTATTTAAATAAAATTCTTATAATATCGTTTTACGAATATTTATTAAAGGCTATCAGGATTCGATGAGCATAAAGTCTGCCTACAAAATGTCGGTCACCGTCGTGTCAGTGTCCCTAATGGATTCAATAACTTGGGCATTGTTTTAAATAAGGGTCGTTGCTGAAAGTTTGGGTCTCAGCCAAGATGTTCTTATAGGTTATAACGTCCATTGATGGTATCAAATATAAACCAGTGCTAGAATGGGTCACCCATCTGTCACCCGGTCGCAGCCAGAGCAACTTAACTTAGCGATCTATATTTGAATTCTTTTGAAAAGGTGATCATGGCGCAAAGAAACCTCGTAAATTTAGTTTTACGATGATTATCTTAATAACATAACAATATACAACTTTTACTTTAACTTTTATAATAAAAATATACAACTTAATTAAGGAACAGCCAAATTAGTTTTTTTATGACTTTAGAAACTCTTATATTAGGCCCCTAGAGGTTTTGTTTTGTTGGGGCACTAGAGAGCACGCAGTGCCTTCCAGGAAAGTTTGATAAGAATGAAATTGTCATAAAATTGAAAAATGTTGAAAATGAAATGGGCGCGTAGAAGCCTGTCCACTTGGTAGAAGTTATTCTTTTCTTTAAACATTATTTACATAATTCTCTACTAATATTACTATTAGAAAATAACGTATCAAATTTCATTTAATGGTTATAGAAATTGATGTTTTATATTTTAGAATGCATCTATGACTAATAAATTTTAAGGAAAAAACCCTTTTTAAAAAGCTTTTATTCAAATGTATCCCACTAAGCACAAAGTGCTCGTTAAAACGAATCGAATGAGCTCAAACTCAATGTGGTTATATCGTGTTATAACGGAGTTGCTATGGCCACCTTCCAGCTCCATCATCCTATCAGTTTCAAGTCATAATAGCATTGTCTTCCGATATACAAATGTGCGCAAAATTTCAGCTCAGTCGGTTATGTGCTCCACAATTTAGTTGTAAGATTCCACAAGAACGTTGCAAGAGGAATAAAAAGTGTTAATAAAACATAATATACAAAAAAGAACTTAAAAAAAAACTTTTATTATCAACTTATAACGGCATCTCTCAACTTATACGATATATCGACCATCTTAAGACAAAGAACTCGTCAAGACGAATCAAACGAGCCCAAAATACATGCGGTTATATCTTTACAGACATAAAATGTATATCAGATACCTTTTCCTGACAACAATGCTGACCTCAAAAAAAGAATTATCAATTTTGTTGCAGTTGTTTAGAAGTTAGGTGCATAATATATACATTATGGAAATTCATTTTCATTTACATATGATTGATAAATGTAAAAATATCAAGGAATGAAAGTCTATATTTCCATACAACTTATGACAAAATCACATATTACAAGGTTAAATAAAATTGAAATTGACTGATATTTATTTTATATTATTAACATTAACTAACTTAATTATCGTAAACAAACTTCATATTTAACAGTAGGATTAAAATTGCTTTATTTCTAAAATAGTTTTATATTTCAGCATCCTTTAGTTATGACATTTTTGCTTAATAAGTCCTATCAGTTCTAGAAATAAACAATTTTTCTTTCAACACTTGGACTAGACAAAATTAAATCTTTTCCAGTTTTATTCAGGCCAAAATTTTAGCAACTTTAACTTTTTTTATCTCAATAACTAAGCATATTTGTCACACCGGACTTGTACTCTCGCATTTGAAATGATTAACACTATTCGGGTTCCATAGTACTATAAAGACCCTTATAATTTCGCTCTGTCCGTCCGTCCGTCTGTCTTCCCGTAAGGCGGTCCCTCCCTAGCATTTCCAAACTATTAGACGTGGAGACTTGAAATTTTTCATGTTGATAGAACATGCTAAAAACTCACTAGGAAAATTATTTCGAACGAAATCGAATTACAACTTTTGAAGTTATTTCACAAATACGTTTATAGCGTATCACATACGGAACCCTTCTATATAAGCGTGTCTTGACACGCTATCCGCCATGTTTATATTTGTACTAACGTAGTTCTAACGTTTATTATTCATTTTTGTTTTGCTTACAAATCGTCTCCATTGATCACCGAAACGTGTCAAGCGTCCAGCTATCACAAAATGTTCCAAATCAATAGATCGATTGAGCGATAGATAGACAGATCGGTCGATAGATAGATAGATAGAACGGTCGATAGATAGATAGATCGGTCGATAGAAAGATAGATCGACTGATAGACATATAGATCGTGTGATCTAGGGACTGTCATGAAAAGGGCAAGATCATTTCTCAAAATATGAGACGTAATGTAGTAGTAACACTTTGGTTGTTTCTTATAGCATATCACATAGAAAGATATCCTGTTTTATTTTAAGAAAAGTATAATCCAGATAAAAAACTCTACTATATTAAGAAGGAAAAAGTATTAATAAAACGAAAAAACAACTAATTGATAATACAAAAATTGTTCATACTACCTTTAGGGGCTTCAATATTTCAACATAAGTATGATATTAAATATACAATTAGACATATTTTAAGAGTTGGATCATTATGTAAATATTGATTTTTAACCATTTATTGGAATGGTA
This sequence comes from Charaxes varanes, assembly GCA_024363005.1. Lineage (NCBI taxonomy): Eukaryota > Metazoa > Arthropoda > Insecta > Lepidoptera > Nymphalidae > Charaxes > Charaxes varanes. The sequence goes on along the minus strand of JANCMC010024009.1, from coordinate 5,207,664 downwards.
CGAATATAACTTTTATGTAATTTTGTAATCTAAGTTCTTAAGCAAGAGTACTAGCGTACATATGTATATGAGATACTTCATAATTTTAGACTTCATACCGTAATTTAGGTCTCCTTGTATAATTGGCAGTTTATTTTAGTTTATTTATAGTTTATTCAGAGTATAATCAGTAGAATTGTGGAACATACGCAGGATTCAGCTGGGCAACCAGGTAGAGGTGGATCCAGAAGACATTTCCGTCACCTTCGACGATGTGAAAGGTGCAGACGAGGCCAAGCAGGAGCTAAAGGATGTGGTGAGTTGTAATTATTGATATAGTTTATGTATATATTTATATCCGCCACTTCGTCCGCAACATAGGCGAAATTTCAATAGATTCAATTTTTTTGTCCCTAATTCTTCTGCTATTAAACTACCTCCTGCCGCAGTTCATCTTTGTACGTCTTACGGTTCGTGATATTTTGTGTTAGGTGACCCTTCGCTTTTATATATATATAGATTATGAGATAGAAGATAGATTATTGTATCACGAAAATAATTGTGGAATATAATCTAGTACTTATAGGAGTGAAGTCGCCAAAGCATAATAAATGTCATTTACCTACATCGGCTGTCAAAATTCAAGTTTGTAGAGAAAAAATGAAAAAAATTTCAGACAAAGTAGCAAGACCCCTTAATCCGATCGTGTCGCAAAATTCGTTTTTAATGGACGCCTAGTAGTTAAAAATTACTCCCTGCCGAATTTCATCTTTGTATGTCTCGCGGTTGGGATATACGATAGAGTTTGTACCACCATTATCACTTTTTTATTAATATATTTATTACAATTACCTACAAAAATGTATAATTTTACATATATATAAAATTTGTGACGTTAGTTAGACATGATAATAAAAACTCTTAATTAAAGGGAATCATTCTTAACATAACATTGACACTTGAGATCATTATTTCTTTTACTGCTGAACTTAGGCCTCCTCCTCCGTCAACTTTCACAAATGGAAAGATTAAGTCAAAATTTGAGTTTGTTTAGATAAAAAGAAATAGATATTACCTAGTACAACTGGAAAGATTTATACCATATTTGAATATAATTCTGTATCATCTGTATAAAGGAAATGTTGGGAAAGAAATGAATAAAATTTTAATTAAGTTTCTTTATTTACTTTCAGGTTGAATTTCTAAAATCCCCAGAGAAGTTCTCATCACTAGGGGGTAAATTACCTAAGGGAGTGCTACTTGTGGGTCCTCCCGGAACAGGCAAAACATTATTAGCTCGCGCAGTGGCTGGAGAGGCTCGAGTGCCTTTCTTCCATGCAGCGGGACCAGAGTTTGATGAAATCCTTGTTGGTCAGGGAGCGAGAAGAGTTAGGGATTTATTTAGTAAGTTTTTCTATGACATTAATAGGCATAACGACGACAGTAATCAGAAATCATTTAAGTTATGTAATTATCTGATAAAATAAGATACATAAAGTTTAACAAACATGTTTATTTTTGTATTGCGAGCGAGATTAATAGGGAAAACAAAAAATTGAAAATACGATTCGCCATGATAGATAAAACACCCAGCAGAGCGTGTGACGTTGCGGTGTATTATAAGTGCGTTCCAATAGGCGATCGCAAAGTTTTAATGTGCTCATTCAGATATTCGACATTTGAGGACTGCCATCGTTACGGTCGCGGCAAAAACGTCGAAGTGACGCTTAGTGGTACGCAAGTTAGCATAAAGTGACGTCATGAGTTAACTTCGAGTTTTTGTAGTGAATTTTAATTCTTAAATTTATATATATTTTTTTGTTATAAAAATATTAATTTCAGCAGAAATCTTAAGAACGGTTTATAAAAGAGTGGCTAAAGAGTTTCGTGCTAATTCTTCTTGTGAGTCAACTTTTCCGAATCAGTGGTAGTTTTTAAAATAATTGACGTTTCAAAGAGTTTGTAAAAGCCCACTTGAACAAAACCTGGAGATCCTCAGATTTTTTTTGATTTGATCATAAATATTTAATGTTTGAAATAAATAATCGGAAAATTTTCTTTAGTCACAACTTAAAACTTTAAAAAAAATCTTACAGAAGCAGCTAAGGAACGAGCTCCGTGCGTTATTTTTATTGACGAGATAGACTCAGTTGGAGCCAAAAGAACAAACAGTGTCCTACATCCATATGCTAATCAGGTGAGAAAATAGAGTGAAGATGTTTTTAAGCTTTACAGCATACAAAGAATGAAAATTTTATTAAATTTTAATTCTAGGACTAAATAGTTGTTAATTTTTTTTTTCAGACAATCAATCAACTGCTATCAGAAATGGATGGTTTTCACCAAAATGAGGGTGTGATTGTTCTTGGCGCCACTAATAGAAGAGATGATTTAGATCAAGCTTTGCTCAGACCTGGAAGGTTTGACGTTGAGGTGAGCGTTTTTGAATTTACACATTTCCCAGAATTGTTATGTGTGTGACCCATTATTTTATTAAAATATATTAATTATTAATATTAAATCAAATTATATTTATTCGCCTATGTTTTTTTACAAACTCTTGTGAAAGTTGTTTTTTTGATAGTAGTATGTAATATTCTGGTGATATGATGATTAAATTAAAAAAAATTAAGTTTACTTGTACGTTAAATTATCACTAGAAAGTTTTTCAACGTTCGAGTAGATAACATCACTAGGTTTGTTAATATTTTTTATTTTATTGTGTTACTATATAATCTGCGATCAGTTGCCACTTTAAGCAGATGTGTTGAAGGAAGGTTTAAATTTGCAGTAATACAATAGAATACTATAACAGACTTAGTAATCATCAAAACCCATTAAAACTTAAATTAAAAAACCTGAGCTACACCAAGAGACTCAAAAGGATAGGTTTATTAATATAATATGTATATAAATGTTTAGCAGGGATAGGTGTATGTATTAAACATAATAGTACAATAATTTATATTTATTTGGCAAGATTCAGTAAAAAGAGCATTTATATATGATTCTAGGTATCAGTTCCCACACCAGACTACGGTGGTCGATTGGAGATCCTTAGATTGTACGTGGCTCGAGTAGCCGCCCACCCCGACCTAGATGTAGAGGCATTAGCTCGGGGAACTACTGGCTTCACCGGAGCGGACCTCGAGAGCATGGTCAACCAAGCTGCCCTCAAGTTAGTGTTGCACATTTTGGAATATTACAATGTTGGTATTTTCATAGTGTGAATTATGAAATATAGCAAGCAATGGTAACAATATTAACTCATTCGTCACATATGGAAAGCATAAATTATAAAGATGGCGACGGTCACGCGAAATCGCGTGGTCGCAAGTTTGTATATGTACTCACAGCACGCGATATCGCGTGATTGTCGGTGAGCGTTCTAATGCCCCACTCGATTCTAGGGCAGCTATCGAGGGTGCGAAGACAGTGACGATGGCGCATCTAGAGGAGGCGCGGGACAAGGTGCTGATGGGTCCCGCCCGCCGCGCGAGACTGCCCGACGACGAGGCCAACGCTATCACCGCTTGCCATGAGGGGGGTCACGCCGTCGTGGCCTACTACACCAAGGTATACACCACCTTTTCAAAAAATGCACAATCCACAAAGAATTATAGAGTTCCCTCTTTAGATATAAAATTATATAGGAGAAGAAGTCATAAAGGACTGTTTGCAGTTCTGTGAAAACTAGTTTTAAGCTTATTATAATACTATTTGTAACGCAACTACGAACCTTCTGGTAGTACAATTGACCATGTGCACCGGTAGACACACAATTTAAACGCCTGGCCGTCATACTTTTGTTGTATATAAAAATAAAGTTTTTTTTCTTTATTTATATATTTAGAGGCTTTTATACAAAAAGAAAATTAAATTTTTCTTGAACTTAGATCCTGTGCGACTTACTAGATTCGTTCTTTGTAGTTTTAATCGTTGTTGCAATTTTCGCTGATAACAAATAAAGTAAATACTTAAAAAACTTTTATCTGATTAGGTCCGTAGTAAATCTTGTATTGAATTCTAAAATTTGCTTATTTCATTGTTAGTTCAATTCAAAATATGATATGCAAATTATAAACAGAACTTGGCTTCGCGGAAATGGGCAACCCTAACATAATCAAGTACACGTGCTGTATAGAAACCAACTGAATGCGCACGTATAGCACATTAGGTCCGAGTCCGAGTCCGAGTCGGAGTCAGCGTGAACGTGAACGTGAACGTCAAAGTCAAAGTCAAAGTCAGTGTCAGAGTCAGCGTGAACGTGAACGTGAACGTGAACGTCAAAGTCAAAGTCGGATTCAGAGTAAAAGACAAAGTTAAGCGTTCGGTGACGATGACGCGAATTCAATGGCTTTTTCCTCATTTCAAAAAATTCTCAACGTGCCTAAGGAAGTTTTCACTTCATAAAAAAATTCCAAAATCCGTTACGAAGTAGAGAAAACGTGTTACTTTTAAACGCTTTGATATTGCCCAGATCGTGTTTATAACGAAATATAATGTTTAAAATGAGATATATAAAAAGAACAGCAGATTTGAATCAGCTAAATTGTAGTTATAACTTTATTTGATATGTTCTCCTGATTGACTCAATAATTGTAATGTATGAATAATTAATACAAATATCCCGGAAGGCCTTGCAGCTGAAATTTTAATTGTCAATTTTTTTTCTTTGAAATGTCATTAAACAAAGCGAAGATTCTCCTTATTTAAATGGACTTCGCCTTTGTCAATAAAACATGCTATTACAGAGTCGATTCTAATTTCCCGAATTTTTGAAGTCAAATTCATTGTTCTTTGTTCATTCTTTGCTAAGACTAGTGTTCCTGTTCCATTCAGTTTATAGATGTTCTTGGATTTATTCTTTATCTAGACGATTGGATTTAGTTTTATTTTGGGTTTAGTTACAGCACTACAGCATTTTATACTGAGTATTACAGTATTTCCTTTAATTAAAAATCTTTGTCTTATACTGTTTCGTTCTTTAATGTCTTCTAGACACATATTGAGGTCTTACAAGAATGCGTTTAAGAAGCTTCGAGATACGAAACTAGCTTTAAGATTGGGGTCAGCTTCACCAATGATATTCACCAGCTTGCTTGCGTCTTCCACACCATTGTGCATGTAGTGGTGAAGACTTTGGAGGGTCGTGCGTTTTTAGACTGTACGCACTATCCTGATTACTGAGGAGTACGTTCATCTGAGTCTTTTTTTTTATGCGAATCTGACCGATCAAGATGCCTATGCACTGTATCGTTAATGTTACCCAAATCGGAAAACACAGATTTTCCTTTTTAATACAAAAATAACTAGCTGTGCACGCGAATTCGTCCGCGAAAAGTTAAGTAAAGACAATAACGATTCTAGCTTGATGATATATATATAGCCTTCCTCGATAAACGGGCTATATGTCACTAAATGAATGTTTCAAATCAGACCAGTAGTTCCTGAGATTAGCGCATTCAAGTAAACAAATAAACTCTTCAGCTTTATACATTAGTATAGATTAATTTATAAATTATTAATGTGACAGCGCACTAAGTTAAGGTAGCGTCCAAAATAAATTGCGAATTGTTCGCATTTTTATTTTTATGCCGTAGCTGTTATTTTTAATCCCAAGTGCTAACAAGCATTTATTTAATGAAATCTAACGTAAAAATACCCCTATTCATTATTTCTATAACGAAAAAGAGGAACTTTATTTTACAATACGAATTTGCAATATGTGAATTTAGTAAAATCTTTGTTATTAACTCATTTATTAAATAAAGTAATAATTCATACCCATAGAAGTAATAATAATAAATTACAATATTACATATAAACTAAACGCGTAGGTTTATACTAGCAGTTGCTATCATATGCCATGCAAGAAGAAAATTAAAAAAATTGATTTCCATTCAATAAAAAAAAACGGTTACCGTTAGTGACGGCCATTACGTAATCGAATGGTCCGTATTCGGTTAACTTCGTTACAGAACCGGTGCTGCTCGCGGGCTTACGGAGTCGAGACCGTCTTTTCCAAAAAACTTGCTACTGGCTGAACGTTTTATAAAAAAAAAAATCATGGCAAGTATGTATATATATGTAGTACAAAGGTCAACTATTTGAAGTTTTCAATTAACGATTAAAGCGTTAAATTACCATTCTCTTAGCATTTACTTTTAAACTATCCTTCAAATAAGGGGAATGAACGAAAACAAATGTATTTAAAACGGTATATCGGTTTTCGAGCTTTAGCGAGACTACATATCGCACGCTTAGTCATAAACTAACCAATTACTATTTAGGTCTAAAGTCAGTTAATAATACAGACAGGTTCGTTTCAACGTCCTCTATGTGCCAATCTATGAATTGTTTCGATATCTCCATTCAACACTGAGTTACAGCCATTTTTGACTTTTTAACTAAAATAAGTTTTTAGTTTAACTCCACTTTATATACACAAAAGAAAAAACAGTCATTAATTCTCTTTTTAAGGTACAAAAAAACTACAAAAGGTTCTCTTGAATTTTCTAATTAACTTATATCTACTCCATCATTATGTTTATTTAAAAAAAGACTCAAAACATCTTACGCAGTATGAATATACTCTTTTAACTAGGTATTGTAAGATTATATTAAAAAGAAATACGAAAGATATTGAGCGAAAAAGGTTTATTTTCTTTGATTCGCTGTCCTGTAAAAAAGTAAAATTTTGGTTGATGGTACTTTTTAAATGAAGAAGCTACAAGTTGAATTTTTTTTTTGTGAGTGCAATGCCAAATGCCGCAAGGCCTGAAGTCTGAAGAGCTCTGGTCACCCAGAAATATAACACAAAAAAGATGATTTATAACATATAGTGTAGGTATATATTGAAACAATTTTAATTCCACTAGAGCACAATCAAAACTAGCACAGGTAACACCATCAATTTTACTAAATCAATTTAGTAGCCATATCCTGCGACTTTGTCCGTGTTAGCCGCCCTTATCACATAGGGGTTTAAAATATACTTTGCTACCTATTCTCAGCTCTACCAAATATGCAAAAAATTATCAAGGTCAGCCATTTCGGACGACTTTGGCAACAAACACTGTGACAAGAGAATTTTAAATATAAAATATATTTTAAATATGTCTTTTTTTTCTTTTCGTTAAACTAAAAGCTTACAAATAATTTATGTTCACTTTATGTAATTTGATAAATCTCAGATTTAACTGAGAACTATTTGACAGTTATTTTGTAGCATCAAATAGTGTAAAATAATGTCAAATAGTGTAGTGTAAATATTGTTTTTGTAAAGGTATTGAATGAATGGCTTGGGCTTTCTCACCTTTCACATTTATTCACTACAATTTTCCCCTCGAGGCATCACCTTAAATAAAAGTACCAAAAAAACATGCGAATTATTAATATATTAATATGTGAAGCGAATATTTTAAGTACCACTTTACAAAAATTGCGTGGGCGGAGAATTATAATCTTTGACACAATTGTAGCTCATATAGAGAAAGGTGCGCTAATGATAATATTAATATATTAAATTATTATTAAAATTATTTTTATTATTATTAAATTATTATTATTAATTATTATTAAAATAAATCCACGCGCTCACACCAACGCCAAACGACTTACAAACACATGCATTGGACGATGTCAATCAATTCATAACCACCAATAGAAATAGACGATATAGACTCAAACACACAAAAGGACAAGTTGCCGGTGCCGGGTCACGACTCACTCTTTGAGAAACTTTGGATGAAAATTACGTTACTTATCAAAAATTTACTTTACATTGGCCGCGGGTCCATTCTTGCCACACGCCGCAGAGTTTCGTCGAACGGTTAACTAATTTAAAATAATAATAACGCTCGCTGGTTTTAAGAAATAAAATAAAACAAAGGATAATTAATTAAGTAAAACTTCTCCAAAAAGTCCTTGTAAAGAAAGAAAGAAAGAAACTTTATTCATAAACTTCACTACGCTCCGAAAAGATAACAGCTTATAAAACAATAACAACTTAAACTAACATGAGACTTTCAAATTAATAAAAAATATACAAAAAGTACAACTTATGACCTGATAAGATAGTCACACATTGAAATTAGTGAGAATTAAGTAAAATAATAACTGAAATGATCAAAAAATAGCTCAGCGGTATACAAGGTGGTGACTTCACTAAGGTTCTTGATTCAATGCTAGACTCCGTTTGGCTATTGTCACACTCTTAGCAAAGGATTTATGATCCTCTACTTCTCTTACCAACCCTTGTTCATCCTAGTTACTATTTTAATTACTATCCCAGGTACTATCCCATTTACAATCTCAGTTACTATCTCAGTTACTGTCTCAGTTACTATCTCAGTTACTATCTCAGCTACTATCTCAGTCACTATCTCAGTTACTATCTCAGTTACTGACTCAGTTACTGTCTCAGTTACTGTCTCAGTTACTGTCTCAGTTACTATCTCAGTTACTATCTCAGTCACTATCCCAGTAAAATTAGTTAATTGTCGGGGCTATGCTGACTTCTTATAGATACTAATTACTAATAGTATTTCTAAGTTAACTATGATTTGTAATGATAAATAGTAATACAATTTGTCATTGTAGGTCCTTATTAATTTAAATACCGGCGGCTGTGGATCCAAGGGTGCAATATCCCCCGAATGCTTGTTCCTCGTCATATGGAAAGTGGTCCCGAGGTTCAGAGGATATCAGCAGCAAGACGCCCATGAATTCTTGCGGTATATGCTGGATAGGTAAGTTTATCAGTAACTAGCTGTTTCCCGCGTCTACTACTATTTTTTTTGAAGTGAAAACTTCTTGAGGACATTCTTTGCGTTGGGAAAAAACCATTAAAATCGTGACCCTGTTACCATTACGTTACGGACTTCTCTGTATGTTAAGTTTTCATTCTAGCCCGGGCTGCAAGTTTTTTTAAGTATTGTTCAAACCGATTAGATTATACTTAATTGTGCCAGATTGCACACGGGACTGTTGCAACTCCTTCCACCGGACCGAGCCGAGGGGGGATTCGTTCCCCGGGCGCCTTCCGCTTCTATCGTCACTGCGGTTTTTGGGGGTACTTTGCAAAGTGAGGTGAGTTTTTTTTTTCACTTTATCTTGATTTTAAAGAAATGTAAGAATTTCTTAGCATTTTATCGATTGACCGTGCGGGTGTTGAGGCCACCGCATTGCAGGGGAAGGAAACAAAGCAGTGCCTGGGACTTGCGATCCAGATGTAGGTTTGTGACATCTATGTAACGTGGCCAAAGTCGATCGGTTTCACTGTCAGGGTTCCTTCAATTGCTTACGATCTGCTGTTACGATCCTACTAGTGCGGCTTTAGATTTAGAGAACTTAAAGAGCAAACCACGTTTCTACCAGTAGGTATGGTATGGTAAAGTAGTAACTTTACCATTATTGATTAATGTAATTTAAAATTATTAAATACTTTCGGGCTAAGTGGCGCGCCCTGGGAAAGGCAAGAAAACTTCGATTGGTTCTTTTAATTCTATTATGTGCCCTAATATGGCTCGCTAAGCCAAATTTATTCATTAAAAACTGTTCTGCAAGTATGGCAGTTGAGTTATAACTTGTACTCGAGGAGTTATATAAGTATGTGTAGGAGGTCTCTCTTTCCTTAATCGGCATTTTATGTCTAGAGTTCTGAGGTGGTTTTCTTTGAATATGTAGCTACCGCTACATAACAAGATGGCAATGATGTCGAGTGGAAAAGGTTACACCGAAGCAAACTAGACGACACTGTACGAATGACCACGACCGCAGTACAAACACTGAAAATCTTCATACAAACTAAGTCACTCTAGCAAAGTTTCTACTTACGATTACAATATATATAGACGTTCCGACGAACAACTGTCCAACTAGCCCGGACGCGAAGATCTTCTTTTGCGGTGGTTGAGCATATCGACCTACGCTCGCACCTTTCATTCCTCGCCAAAAACCGGTGTGCCTTGGCACAAATATTTAGGGGAAGCCAATGGCCATCAATGGATTGTCGCAGGCTGATCATGTTGATCATGAATTATCTTCAGGTTCGCTGCCTAGCGTGCGGTACGGAGAGCAAAAAAATTTGATCCCTTCCTGGATCTATCTCTGGAGTTGCCGGAGACGGGAAGACACGATGCGCCAGTTGCTTTAACGGATTGTCTTTCGAGCTTTGTCCAGGTATGTTTCCTTTGTTAAACTATCATTTATTGACTGACCCTGCCTTCCTGTATTTATATATTTATAAATATATATATATTTTTGTGTATAACTTGTGCAGATGGTCCTTACCTACAACTCATTAAGTTTTCTACCTTAGGAGCAGACGTCCGTGTGGCAGTGTTCTAAGGCCCTGGCACGAACATTCTAGAAAATTTTACTTACTTTTACGTTCGAAAGTGAACGTCTAATGAAATATTAATGTTAGCTTTTATATTAATTAGTTGCTTAATATTGCACAAATGAAATCAGAACTCGCGAATATTAAATCCTGAACTTTACGGCCACGCAATTGGTGTAAAATGGGTTCACGCAACCGTCGTTACGGTTCGAACGTAAAAGTAAGTAAAACTATCGAGAATGTTCGTGCTAGGTCCTCTGATGTTTTATTTGGGCTACCAGCAGTTTCACTATCGGAAATCGCTTCAACATTTCTCAAAACATATTGATTGCTATACATTCGAAGGTGAAGTTTACAAGGCATTTGTTGAACTTTCTACTTACAAAAAGTAGAACCAACGGCCATCTTTGATGTTTTCGAACCAATATTACTTAGGGTACTTTAAAAATAGAGTGCGGAATAGTTGGATAGTCTCATTATAGAACGCATATGCGAGTGTTTGTTTGTCAATTACGATTCATGACTTAACTACTCTGTTTAGTAGTTCAAGCATATTGGTTGATAGTCATGTGCATACATGTCGGGGATACAGAAAATGTTTTTGATACAATCCAGATCCTGCAAATAAGTGGAATTACATTACATTTCAATACTTTGGGATATAACGAAAACTTTTAGCGTGCATTAAACCTAAACATGTTATAAATATAAAGATAAAGGAAACACTAGTGAGGTCTGTTGATTTAGGACGCTTATTCGAATTCAAAGATGTTTTACTAGAATGGTTTTTTGAATCGTCAAATATTAAAGCAGGAACTCTGTTCTGTTTTCAGATAGAAGAACTAGCGGACACGGAGCGTTACTTCTGTAGTAGTTGTAAATGCAAACAGAAGTCCACCAAGCAGTTTAGGATACGAAGGTTACCGAACGTCTTATGTCTCCATCTGAAGAGATTTCGGTGGCACAATTATTTCAGGTAACTTTTTCACTTGTCCGATATATACCTTATTGATGCTCTTTCGATTTTTAATTGTTGTCTGGTCTATAAAACGATATTTATTTAATTCTCGGAATCAAAAGAGATGTTTGGACTGTTTGTTCTGTTTTCCTTAAATATTTTGTTCAATCACCTACTAATGGTACGTCAAATCGCTGGACGGTACGACTTCTTCCCTATATTGGTCCAGGCATGTTGCTTTTTTAAAAAGATTGTGTCTATATTGGACGTAAAAGGGGTTTGATAACCAGAAAAACTATGACATTTCATGGTACGGAGGGCTGCGACTGGTAGAAATTGATTCTCATTGCCAATGGCAGTGGAAATCGAGACAATCTATGTAAACGTGATTGTTGGGTTTGGTTAAAACGCTTGCATTAGAATTGCGGTGACACTGGTACGGAACTAATTCAGCGATAGTTACATATTATCATCTGTGGAGCAACTATTTGTAAGTTGGCTACCTTAGAAACAGACGTCCGTGTGTCATATAGTCCTGTATATATTTATTTATTATTTATTTATAATTTCGTTTATGTTTAGCATCGTCGTCGTCGTCTTCCGAGTCGGGCAGTGACCTGCGGGTGCGCCCGCGTCGCTCCAAGCGCACGCCGGCCGCTCAACCGGCCCGGTACGTGCAGCTGGCGCCCCGCGAGAATCATCATCAAAGGAAGCGTCATCGGATAATAGATACAAAGATTCCTAATGTACATGATTTGGGGGACACAAGAGATAACCAGTGCAGTCCTGTCTTTTGTAGAATTCGGGCCAATACATTTAATTTGTAATCTTGCAATTAACCTCAAATAAAACAATGTTTCTATACTATTATATAAAGATGAAGAGTTTGTTTGTTTATTTACTTGAACGCGCTAATCTCAAGTACTACTGGTCCGATTTGAAAAATTATTTCAGTGTTAGATAGCCCATTTATCGAGGAAGGCTATTATAGACTATATATCATCACGCTAAAATTTTTCACCAAATTTTACGCGGACGAAGTCGCGGGCACAGCTAGTAACTTCTATTGTGAAAACTTGTAATTGTCCATACCTTGTTATATTATCCCTATTTATTATTTCTTGTAATTTGCAAGAATCCGTAATAACGATAAACGCTGCAAGCGTGGCGCTATCTCTACTTAAAATTTTATATCTTTATAGGCTAGTTGCTGATCGAATTTTCTCCCTCCCCAATGAGCTCTAGCAACTCAACTCACAATACTTATACTAGTCAAGTTTAAAAAAGAAATTTTAAACGAAAATTAAAATTATGATGTGAAGGATTGTTTGAATTATGTAAAAGAGTTTAAGAAAATCAGACTTAAACTTTATTATACGTTTCCGATAAATTTGGTACGTGAGAGAATAAAAATAAATTTATTTGTAAAAATTAAAATCATTATTATACTCGTAGTTTCAGCTTGTCATGGTCATTTTTTTTCTAAATAAAAATAAACATTGACACAAAACGAATGTTCGGCAAAATATTGTTTTGTATGTTATCAAAGGACTATTTTCTATCCGGATTGATTTACGAAACCTTCTAATTATCAGTGAGTGTGGAGAAGACCTACTCAAATCTTTATAGACCCTTAAAGCCCGACTCAGCATGGCCTACGTTTCCCAAGCCAGTTTTAAAGGCCCTGTTATTTTTACCAATCTTCTCCGTGATCCACCACATTTTCTCCTAGACCCACTAAAATTTTTATGCTTATACTAGAAGTGTCTAGTATGAACATGTGGAAAACCCTGTACTAGTCTGCTAGGTGAAACAAAGCAGAATAAAATAGTTCTTTATCGTGTTATTAATTTTTACGTAAATTTCATGTTTACTAGAAAACAAAATGGTCGTCTTAGAAAAAATAACAATATGAAAAACAGGAGTAGGCATGGAGTTTTCATTAACATAGTAATGAAAAAAAAAACAAACGAGGAGGTCGTGGCCTAATCAGTGGTCGGCATTTGAGTCGATCGCTAGGTTAAGTTGCTCTTGCTGCGACCGGGTGACGTAAAATTTAATTCGCCCCGTCATTTGCGATCTGCCATGACGTAATGACAGCTAATAAACGCAGCTGTAGCCATTTTGTTTTTATCGCTTGCAATTAAATAATTTCGCGAAACTAACACAATCGTTATTTTTAGGTGCTAATTTGCACTTTTGATGAAATATCGAAAAGTTTGGTGTTGTAATTATATATAGCTTAAACTTTAATAGTACATTATTGCACCGAGCGGAAAGTGAATCATTAATGCACGAGCATTATATTGGTAAATTAACTACACTAAAGTAAGACGAATGCATTAATGACTCACTCCAGCAAGATCTACTTTATAATATTTTTTTTTTCAACTATTAATATTTCCATTCTTTTTAAAGTTTGCTTGCAAAATATGTAGTATGTAGTTCTACAATAAATACTCTACATGCAAAATAGTGTGTAGACGCAATACACGCAAGCATACATGATTTTTGCGAAACTTTAACCGTTTACGCAGCGCACGCAGCGGAAGCTCTCAAAAGGGGAAAAAACCGCCGATTTTGTAAAATTCTTTAATGGTGCTCCGCTCCCATTAGCCTTAGCGTGATGGTATAAAGGATAATAATAGTATATATAATATTATCTTCCTCGGTAAATGGGCTATCTAACGCTGAAAGAATTTTTCAAATCGGACCAGTAGTTCGGCAGATTAGCGCGTTCGAACAAACAAACAAACTCTTCAGCTTTATGTATTAGTGTAGATTTCAATCGATATAATAATTACAATATACGAGCGCCAAGTTTTTGATGTGCACTTAATTTTAGCAGTATTATATAAGAATTACACCAGTGAAGAAAAATAAAGGAGTTTATTGGAAAAAGTATTAAACAGCTAAATTAAGCGGAATATCGACTTTCGAACACGAATACAAGTGTAAAGATTAAAGAACCGAGTAATTAAAAAATAAAGAAAACAATTTTGCCGCCGGCCGTCGGATGCAACGGAGTTTTGAATAGGAACTACATGTAATGAAAATATAATAAAAAAAAAGTCTTTTTGGTTTGAATTTGTCTTTAAAAATTTTTAGAGAAAACTATATTTAAAAAAAAACTGTATCAAAACTCCATCGTTCTTAAAGTTTTTAAAGGTTTTTGGTTATCCATTTTATACATTACTTTTGTACTAAGTAAACACACATTTAAAATCATTATTAAATTTAATTGAGTTGAGCTGTAGTAAATTTAGCGTGAATTCGGAATTTAACCATCTAGAAGTTCAAGCAAGACTTGACTTCCACTCCATGCTTACTTAATATTAAAACACCTTTAAATCAATTAAGAGCGAAGCTTTTTATTTCAGAACTATTTAAGTAAACTTAAAGTATTCCTATTCTGGTTTAGGAAAAGTTCTCGTGTTCGCTAAGATTATAATCGATGCATCGATTATAATCTTGGCAGGGTCAGGTTTAAACCAACCACCACAGGAATATCAGTCTATCCGTAGCTGATGAGTTATTAAGGGTATATCTACACTAATATATAAAAGTGACGAGTTTGTTTGTTTGTTTGCTTGAACGCGTTAATCTCAAGAACTACTGGTCCGATTTAAAAAATTCTTTCAGAATTAGATAGCCCATTTATCAAGGAAAGCTATATATTATCAAGCTAAAATTGAATCTATTTTTTTTACCTAATTTTATGTATATACGAGTAAAAGCTAAAGGTCACCCAACATGAAATCTCGAAAATTGCAGGTCGTATAATGATGAAGTTTGGCAAAGAGGTTTTTTATATTTAGCAGCCATTCGCTAAGAACCGATTTTCGATAGGCCGGTTTAGAACCTTTAGATTGTATTTTATAACCAGTTGACAATTGCTATACGTCGTTAAAATTCACTATTCGGAATCTTTGTTTCTAAACAATCTATATTAAATATTAATTACTTATCGTAAGTTCTTGTATGTTTTGAAACAATGAACGTCAGCAACAATATAAATGCAATTTTATTGAACATTTATTGAACCATATAACAAATCAAAACATTTGTACGTACCTATTTATATTGAAATCTGTATTTTGATTATAAAGTAATATTTAAAATCGTATATAAAACTAGTTGTTTTTAAGTTAAGATGATTGAGCTTATCATCAATTTCATTATACGCGTTGCTTCAGTTCTATGTTTAAAACAAAATTCACGAGCGAAGGAAAGGAGGTATATGTTCAAAACGCTATGATAGCCTAGAATATGATAATTTTAAAATTAATTAGAGCTTGCTCATATTTTTTAATATAATTTTAATGTTTATTAATTGTACTTTTATATATTTTACAAATATGCAGTTACAAATAAAGCTTTCCTTTTTTTTCTTTCTTTATCAGGCTTAAAAGAGACACTCTACCCAACCATTACTTATGAAGCTATTGAGGCTGGAAGATCTTATAAACCTCAAGGTTTATACTGAAGTATAGGAGCTGAAATAAAAGTGAGGTGAAGTCTAGAAAGATACTTTATTAGACACTTAAATCCTCTTTACTATAACTACTATCACGTTTTTTTTTATTTTGTTACAAGAGTCTAACGAGCACGCAGCAGGCATCAAACTGCCTACCGACGCCCATGGACATCTGCACGACCAGGAGGCTAGCAGATGCGTTACCTGCCTTTAGTAATGAGTTTAGGCCACCGGGAAGTCTCACAAATTGAACGCAACGCAACAACAATACCATCACATATATGGAACGGGAACGGGTATAATAAATAATATTATAGGATAAAAGAATGTAATAAATAGTAAGTAACCCAACCTACAGGCAGGACAACGTCTGCCAGGTCCGCTAGTACGTATATGAAGCTAAACTGTAAGTGTGTTTGTGTTTTAATAAGCAGCATTTAATTCTTTGACAGATATGGTATATAAGGAAAAATAATGACTTTTTTAATACTTTTATAAATCTTACATAAATCGTTCAACCACAAATCAACACAACAGAACGTCTATGTATTACTATACAAAAACTAAAAGTCACCAATCACGAAATTTCCAAAAACGCAAACGTGCATATGAAATTTGGCAAGGAGGTGGTTTATAGGTAAAACACATTCGCTAAGAATAAATTTTTCGATAGGCCTAAGTTAGTCTAAGTGCTCTCGCAAGTTTTCGCGGACAATGTCGCGGGATATATGTTTGTCGGGCTCATTCGGGCCGGTGCCGGACGCGGGTGCAGTAAGAAGGGTTTGCCGTTGTAATAATAAACCACTTCTGATACGCGTGCATATGTTTACTCGAGCTAACTAACTTATGATGAAACTGACTTACGAAATCTTAAAAACCGGTTAAAGTACAAAGATGATTTGGCAGGCAGGTAGTTTTTTTTTTGTTAGTGACTGTACTCTAAGAACGGATTTTTCGATAGGGCCGGATGAAGGAAGACTAAAGGCTCTCGCAAGTTTAGAGTTTATGAGTGGGAGACTAGCTAAGAAATAATATTGTGACAGGGCTGAACTAAAGGATCTCGCGAGTTCATATGAAGTCCTAGGATTTTTGTGTCTGGAAATTAGAAAAGAGATAGAATAATAAATAGTTAAAACATGACAGATAGGAACTGATTTTACGACACAGCCGATTTAAGGGAACATAATCGCTTGCGCATCCATATGTTCAACTAACAATAATTATTTTGTATAATACAACAAACAGATGTATCACATCAAATGAAGATGGATATTCATGTATTATAATACAATAAAATATTCGTAGGTGAGTAGTTTCTTCAAGTTAATGTTCAAATATTCTTTCCCCGGGTGTCGTCGTGACGCTTTTCCGCGGTGAAAGGTCTAACATTAAACTTATATTACAATATAACTTATAGTACATTCAACAAGTTATTGACATATCACCAAAATAAAATGCCAAATTCCAGAAAATAAGCCCTCATACGCATGAAAGTTAAAAAATCGTTGCGTTAAATCACGGCGTTGGCGTTTTTATAGCGTTGCCGAAACAAAAAATATAGCGAATGTATACATAATGTTGAAAATACAACATTGATCGATAAAAAAACCGTCGCGTTATAAAAGCGCTGTCATGGGAACACAAACTTAGGAGTTCATATGTTCTATTTGAACACTTTTTTAACGCTCGGGAAAAAAGCGGTCGTGCAAATGAGGGCTAACATGAGTTTTTCTATTTATAGTTCAAAAATTAGGTGACGCGCAAAAAAATTAAACTATTAAAATTTTTATCAATTTCACCTAATTTAGTATGTAGTCGCGGGCAGCCGATAATATACAAATAAGGATTAATAGTTAGTATAGGGAAGAAATTGTCTATAGCAATGCTTAATACAAGGGCTCGATATCTAATCAAAGATAGACCTTAATTAATGTGTGTGGTTATTGATGCTGAGCTTCAAGTTTCAATCCCAATTAGCTCATACATAGGTATTAGTTGAAATAGCCACCAATCAATGGACACGCAAACACGGATATCCTTTGACTCAACTCAGCCCCTTGTTAGTCTTTGTCTTCACTAACATTGTGATTAGATAGATACATGTCACTGGTCTTGATTCACTCCATACAACGGCACATTCCTGACTTCGTCCTTTGTTTTACTACAATTAGACCTCCTCCTTAAGCTTTGCCTAGTTTCTAATATAACTTTTGACTTTATTGATGGAAACTAAAACATTGCCAAAATTATATAATGACATAAAATTCAATTTAGCCATTTTAACTTGAATTATGGAAATAAAATAAAAAGTTAGTCAAGCGAATCGGTGGAGACGTAAGGTGCACCCGAGTATAATTAAATTGTAAAAAAAAAAACGCATTACTTAGGAATCTCACAAAGTCTGATGAAAATAAAAAGATTGAGATGAGAGATAAAAGATATTTCATTCTAATATTATGCTAAAATTCGTGCTTCCTAAAGCAAACCTGCAAATAGGTCTACCTATATATCCTGATTATTCTAACATGTTAAAAAACTTCATGCTTCCTAAAGGAAATAGGTCTAGTTATATGTATATCGAGATCT
>JANCMC010024009.1:5147813-5189219 GCA_024363005.1 Charaxes varanes | reverse complement strand
TCCTGATTATTCTAACATGTTAAAAAACTTCATGCTTCCTAAAGGAAATAGGTCTAGTTATATGTATATCGAGATCTTTCTAATATATTAAATTTCGTGCTTCCTAAAGCGAACCTGCAAATAGGTCTACTTACGTAGCCTGATCAATCGCAATCTTGCTCTAATACGGGACTAACGTTTGTCGTCCGTCCTTCAGATTGATAGGTGTTATGCAAATGACCACTTACGTGTTCCGTTGATCCAAATACACAACTGCACAGACCCTTGATATACTTTACATCTATAATTGTCTACGACATTCTCAATGGCAACTACATCAGACCTAGTGGGCTCAAGATCACTTGAACTATTTATTAGATTGGCTAATCAGGCTTATCGCTGTGATGTCGGCAAATCCTGTTTTTATATAGGAGTGTATTTTTAAGACTGAGGTTAGTTGGAAGAATTGTTTCTGTTTAGGTATGATACATACGATCATAGACATTTCGAGCTTAAAATATTTATGAGTCTAGTGATTTTTACACAATAAAGGAAAGAAAGAAAACAAAATTTCAGTTATTGGATTCTATCCTACATTTGTGCTAAAATATGTAGTTTCTTGACAAATTTCATGATTCTAGGACAACGAGAAGTACCCTATAGGCTTTAGTTCCCTTGCAAACGAATAGGAAATCTGACATAGACGGTCATATCTTTTGATTGTGTAAACTTGGATGGTTGGTTTTTTCACAGTTTCGAGGGACTGCAAACCTCAATTTTTGGTATTAATATTAACTTTGTAACTCTCCACGTTCCTGAGAAAAAAGTTCTTGATAGACGGACAATGAAATGGTCCTATAAAAGTTCCTTTTTTTCTTTAGAGATGCGGAACCCTAAAAAAAATTAGTTATTGGCCAGTATTTTTGCTCAGTATCTGCACGTATCCATATCTTTTATTTACTACATTTATTTTCAGATTGACTTTTACAAAAGTTTAAAATTATCAAGTTAATAAAAACAATACCATACATATGGCATGAAAAAAACAATAATATATTATAATAAATTACATTAACGTATTAATAATATGTTTATATACTTTATTACAAAGCTGTAGTGCGTCCTTCAAGCTAATTATATCTATATGTATGGTTCCAGTACTATTCCTTTGTAAGCCGCGCCTAGAACAGATGGTGCTTGTTACGTACCGCCATCATTTCTACTGGCGTTACGTGCAAACCTAAACAATGGAGAAAAGAATAGTATGGCCGGCCGAGCAATAAATACACCTACCAACGTAAACTTTATGAAATGATACATTTGGTGCACTTCGGCTTCGTACGTTTCCGTTTGTCTATTTTTAAACAACGGAGTCCTAGTTTAAACTAATTGCTTTGAAATTTTCATCTTAGAATTATAACTTAATGAAGCATTTGTTATTAATTTTGTTATATGGTATGCACGTTGCAGACGAAGCCCCTTTAGTACTTTGCAAGTTAATGATTGAAAATATTTTATCCTTAAATATTATAAGGCAAAGTTCTCCTCCGCATTTGATTGTCTGTTCGCGATAAATTCAAAACCTACTGAACCAATCAAGCGGCTTTCACTATGAGATAGAGTGATTCATGAGGAAGATGATTTATATGTATAAACATTATACGTATTCTAGGAGATAAAAGCCGTGAATTTCTATAATATATAAAATGATGTCGTAAAAAAAAATTTTGTGCGCTAGCATTGCATGCGCTGGCTAAACTTTACGAGTTAGATCAAAATAATGTAGTTGGTAAGGAATTGTAAATTTCAAAAGATCTATAAAAAAACCGAAAGCTACACCACCGAATCCGCCACCAAAACACAGCACTACACTGACTTTCCGATGTGCCTCAACGCACGTTTCAACACCGAATCATCATCAAGAGATAGACTCTACAAAGGTTATTCGTAAAGTGAAAGCTTCCAGTTTTATAATTTTTCTGTTGGTTGTGTATTAAGGCTAACTTACATACCAAATTTCGGCTTTCTAGGACGTAAGAAAGAGCCCTATACATTTTCATGATCACCAGTGAGTCGGTGTCGAAATTTGGGTTTTTTAAATATTAATAAAGTCCATACTATAAGAGCTATGCAATTAATAACTTTGTTAGTGTAATAAGTTGACTACTAGCATCATATCCTGAGAATTTTGTTTATCAGACTAAATTCAGACCCAAGTTATGAAGCTTCGAAAAACCAACGAAATTTCATGTTTTATCATTAAAGAGTAAATAGGAATTGAAAGGTTCAAAGTTTTCAATTTTAAATTTAAACTTTTAAAATCAGCCAGGCTCAAGTTTTATTCGTTATAAGTGTAAAGTTAAATTTTTATTTTCTATAACTTTTTATTGTTAAATCTTAGCGTAAATAAGTTATTAAACTTCCATTGCTGCCCACATTTCTTTGCAATTTCAGTTGAATAATTAATATTAAAGTCCTTACTTATAAAACGCATGCTTAATCATTAAGTGACCTAACTCAAAAAAAGCTTATTTTTGGGAAATCGCAAAAAGCGTTGATAATTCGATAAAAATGGCATTATAGTTACAAATAATAATAATAAATAAATAAATAGATTCAGACACACAGACGCACGAACGCACGTACGTAGACACGCACGCATACACACACACATATATATTTTGCAGAAATATATAAATACATACATATAGATAATAGAATACACCCGATAAAAACATTTAGTTTTATGAGAGTGTTAGTAGCCGAGCTGAAGGACGTGGTTGGAAAACTTATATTTTAGTCAGTTTTACTAAACGTAGAGGTATGCTATAACAAGAAATCTGTCTGTAAACATAAAAAATTTGGCAAGGTATTTTAAATGGTCTCTTATCTTATGATCGCCAAAATTTTTCTTTACCTTCATACATTTTCGTATAATTAGTTTTATCTACATAGGTATAATGCCGGAGACAAACAAAGATTTATTTAAATTATCATTTCAATGATCATGCAGTGTGGTCGGGGATTTTGTGTAGCTGCGCAGAGTTTTGTAGTACTTTGTAGTCTTCAAGAACAAAAATGTATAAACACTGAGCTGTCTGACTCCGGCATTACGAATGGAAAACAACTACTTGTTTCAAATTGCACGTAGTTTTTACATACAATTGTATTATTGTTTCCGGTGACAAATTTAGCTACATTTTTTAATAAAAAGCCGCATACTTTTTTGTAAGGAATATACATTTGCATTGATAATCATAATAACCAACTCCTAAGAAATCTAACTTCTTTTAGTTAATCTTAGTTTGGCCTTGATTTATTGCATTGTGGCTCGTTGTTGTTTATTTTTGTAGGATAAGTTTATTGCAATATTTAACTAAATTAATTGTTTGTATCATATTTTTAGTTTTAATAAGGCACAGTTTTTATTATATCGGCTTTTCGTGTTGTAAGATTTTAATTTAAAGTTTTGGTTCACAAATATCCGTTATATAATATTACGTAATATTTATGTATGTCCAACTTTGTAACAACTGAATGAATAATAATTTCGGTAATGTGTTGGTTTGATATATTTTCTATTCTCGTTTCCTGTCTCCCTTGACTCAAATTGAGGGCAGAGATCCCTAACCCCTTAATTCGATTATCTGTTTGGTCTTTTTAACGTTTTTCCCAACTCTCAATCCAATTATCGTTTAAGACAGGTCCGCAGACTGGTCTGTGGAGCCTATTGTGCGTATTCCCATTTCACGTCCATTGCACGATACGATAATGTCTCGACTATGAAGATAACACTACATATGTCGTTGAAAATTTATGTGAAAAAAATTGTTTGTAATTTTATTCTTATGTGGCGTCTGTGGCTTTCAGTATCGCTTAAAATGTATGGTCGACCAAGAAATAGGTTTTCCACGTGAGGTCGAATGTCGTTTGCACGTCATTTGGTTAAAAGGCTTCTTTTTGCTTGTTATGTATTACGTTAGTTTCTAACAATAACCCTTAGCAAAATTTTCTTTAACTTGGAGCTGTCATCCAAACTGGTAAAGCACTTTCTTGGTCGACTATACATACAAATACAATTACTCGAGTTAGAGGATTTGAACTCGGGTTAACTCGTGTCTAGTTTTATACCGAGTTGGCACATCTATAGCCATACCCAATAGAATGTAAGCTCTCGACCTGTCAAAGTGTCAGCTGTCAAATGTTCAAAACTAAAAATAATATTATGATCTGTAGCATTGAAAGCCACGTAAAATCGTAGAAAAATTAAGTAACATAAACTAGGAAGTTTTGTTATCTGATACAATATTAACAATTGCTGTCCTACGATGGCGCAAATGCCATTCTAGCAATTTTGCTTATTTAAAACATATTTTGGACAATTAGCAGCTGGCAACACTTTTTACTAAATAGTAAAATTTTCATTCATTCACAATCAGTCGTTAGCAAGTGTTGTAGTAGAGTGTGTGTGCGTGTGTCTGACTCCTTAAATTTACGACAAGTGCGTAAAATTTAAATAATGTCTACCAGACTGAATCCGTCCGCTTTGAATCATTTTGTTCAATTTGAAAGAAAAGAAAAACTTTTTGTGGAACATCAAATTTTTTTGATTAAAAATTGAGTACACGATTAATTTTTCAAGAATTTTATTTTTTTTGTATTGAACCTTGATACGACCTTGAGATCTTTTCTCACTCAAAGTCGTATCGGTTTGGAAACATTTAAGGAAATTAATTTCAAATGTCGAAAAATTTTTTTTGCCGCAATTGAATTTCATACTTATATCCGCTATTGTGGCGTCTAACATAATGCATTTCATTTTTAACATTCCCTTTTATTTTTTATTTTTTTTGTAATCTATGAAAACCTCGGTAGTTTAGTTAGTTGTCCATAGGTGGCGTTATTAATTCATTATTAGGTCAACCGTAGGTCTATTTGTCTCTTCTCATACAGAAAAAAATTATTAAAATCAGCCGACACTTTACGGTAATGGTAGCAGAGTTACTGGCAACACATTGAAGCGAGATTCGTGCTATGCATTTTATGGCCCCTACCATTGGTTACGTTTTTGTTCCCGAAATAAATTTTAATTTTTTTTAATCAATAACGATGAAAATTAAAACTAAATAAAATATAAACTATTTCATGTAATATTAATTCCAGTATATCTAAAACAATATATTAAAATCTTAAAAAAATTCCATCTGAGAGAGAAGAGAGAATCCTGTACGAAGGTACAGGATAATCTTTCAAATGGCGTGTCTCTCATAATTTAAAAGTCAAATTCAAATGATTTTGTTTTTTGTTTTCAAGTTTAAAAACACTTTTGAATAATCAAATATTTTAAAAGCTTAAAGTAAATCATTACCAAACTCATAATGAAATTTTATGAACGTGTCTTTTTGAAATTATAATCGCTTGAATAATTCGAACCATCGGGACTGCCTTAACCGTTGTATCTATACAGAACTTCAGCATGTTGTATCCGTTTTTCCTTCAAGTAAGTATTAAACTGAAGTAAACTTAAGCAATTTTAAAAATAAAACAAAAGAGTTTCTGAAGAAGTGAAGGCAACTGCTTCTTCTCGTTCGTGGTAGACTTTTAACATTCAAATACTTCAAATTTGTGACCAAATCTTTAATAAAAAAAAAAAAAACTAAGAGCACGAGATCTTTTAAAAGCCAATTGAAGTGAACACTTTATGAATTTAGATTTTGAATGAAAACTGATTTTTTAAAATATCCGACCTATAAATAGCTTGGTAAGAAAAAAGTACTAAACAAATTTTAGGTAGCATCGATTATAAATACTCGTAAATAAGAATATAGCTAACTTGGTGAAATATATTATGATGCAACAAGCAACGTAGGTAGTGTATAAATTAAAAGTCCTATAGTAGGGTGGTCATGATTTTGTAGATTAAATATATAGAAGACTTCGCAAGATGAAAAATTTGGAAATAGTGCCTAATCAGGCATTATTTCGTGCGTGAAAAAGTTAATAATTTAATAAGCACAAGGATTATAGATTTTATAAACAAATGAATTAATTAACTAGATTTGCCTTGGACGAGCTGTAGATGATGATGATGAATCATATTTAGTAATGAAATAAAGTCATCATTCATAATGACTTGTCTTTAAACGCTAAATTATATTATGATGAAATATGTTTTAGGTATTTAATTTGACAGATTGTCTTCATCTTAGAAGTGTCACAAACCATGCCATTGTGTTTCTTTCTGCTCCAAACAGGAATATTTGTGTGTCTTAATAGGCGACCCAGATTTTTCCAGCTAGCGTTATCCCGGTCTAGTACAAGGATCCGCTTAGATTGTTATTTAATAATTTTTTAGGATTATTTCCATATATTTTTACAAGTACTAGCCATTTAAATTTATCATTAACATTATCGCAACTTAAACTAGCGATGGACTCAAATGCCGACTACTGATTAGGCCAAGGCCTCCTCAACGTTATTCGCTTTACTACGAGGGCTGCCTCTCAAGTCGTGTCGTTTGCCAAGTTCCCGCGATTATTTAAAAAAAAAAACGTAAGGCATTTTCATCTTCTTGAATTGATAATTCAAAAACACAAGAATTTTTTAAACTATCGATGCTGTGCGGCAGCTAATTCTCGTAGATCGTCATGTAACATACCGTGAAATAGAGGCATCCGTGGGCATTTCAGGGACCACTGTCCAAAAAATCCTGCACGAAGAATTTGGTGTAAAATAGTTGTTCTCTCGTTGGATATCACATTTGCTTAGCGACGACCAAAAAACAGCCCGTGTTAGTTGGTGTCGCAAAACTCTACAACGATTAAACCGAGGAGAGACAAAGCATGTGTATGATATGGTTAGTGGTGATGAGTCTTGGACATACGCCTACGATCCAGATCCTAAGCAGCAGTCAACTGTTGGGGTCTTCCAGGATGAGCCAAAACCGACCAAAGCCATACGCTCACGAAGCACTTAAAAAAAATGGTTGCCTCGTTTGATGGCAAAGGGCGGTCACGTCGCCACTATTGTACGGGGATTGAATAAAGGGATATAAAAATAGATGGAAAGGAGAAAGAGATGCGGATACTACTGTCACGGAAAATATAGGGGGAGTTACAAGTCACTCCAGACAAGATAGTACCTAGTGTAGTCCAGGATCACGTCCTCGTAAAGGATCTGACCAGTTATCGGATAGAGGAAAGGGAAGATCCACCCCCTGAACTAAAATAATGTAATGTAATAGTCTAACGTTACAGAATGGGGAATAAAACTGATTTTTTTTTTCATTTATTTTTATCATATTCACCATTGAGGTAATACAAACTTTACGCTTGATTTGAGTGGAGAGAGATTTTTCATCATCATGTTCATCCGAATCCCTTTCTATCCCACCGCTGGGTTCTCCTCGTTTTACGGCGCTTATCTAATCTTACTTTGATTATATATAATGCATTTACATGTAAGCATTGCTTATATGTTAATCTTACTATGATTTTGTACGCCAACTCTTGGCAATATGTGGTAACGAATGCTAAATGTAATACTATTGTATATTTAACCAAATGCAAGCAAAATGAATAAATGAATTGCCCGGCTTCGACCCAAAGAACGCATATTTAAATAGATACTGGTATTCTTTAAAAATCTGGCACATTTAGCTTTTGTAGCCATTGGTTTTTGTCTTAACAACGTCTACGTTCAAGTTCTTTTAAACACGAGTACTGTATTTTAGTACAACTCCCACGGGGTTGTACGTCGCCTACGGACGTCTACTAAATCAACTGTTTAATTTCCCGGGCGAAACAGCGAGCATTGTTGGCTCACGATAAATTTCCAACTTAAGACCATTGTACAAGAAATTACTTTTTGTATAAAGGCCTACGTGGTGTCTGTGACTACGGTTGCGAATTTTTCATATTCACTTCTGAGCAGTAAATAATAATTACTCTCCATAATCAGATGTATGTGAAAGAAATTAAAGTTATTTCAGTCTTTGTTCAATAAGTGTCGGAGTTACGGAATATAACAGTAGCGACCATCTAGAAAATTGCAGTATCCTAAAAGTGTGTAAGAGAGTATATAGAATGAGAAGAACAAGCTGGGTCATAGTTCATTTATCAAGAAGGCTTCTGAATACTAAATATGCCCTTAATACATTTAATGCTTAGCCATATTATCCGCAAGAAAGACTCCTTGGAAAGCCTAGTGCTATAAATGTCTTTAATGCTAAAATAGACCTTTAATACTTTTACGGTTACTCGTACCCAGAGGAAAAATAGGTGCCCTTATAAGATAACTTTGTTGTCCGTCTGTCTGTCAAAGTTATTTTTCTCAGAAACGCGTAGGGATATAAAGTTAAAATTCATTCCAAATACTAATAACTACGATCCCTTGGAGCTTTGAGAAAATCAACGATCTGAAGAAATGAAAAAAATTGAATAATCGAATAATCGAATACTGTAAATTTGTAGTTATATTACAAAATAATTACGGTGACTTTGTGAAATTAAAAAAAACTTGTAAAAAGTATAAATTTTAAAGTAACCTGGTAGTATTACGTGATGGTACGGAACCCTTAATGGGCAAGTCTGACTCGCACTTGCCCTTTTTATTTAATCTTCCTACGTATGTTCATAAACGCAAATGTCATTAATTCTTATCAAGCCAATAACCTCCAAAAGCAACCGTAGTATCTGCAGTCCTTCTAAAAACTGTGCAACGTATTTCAGAATTTAAAGAATAAACAAGCCAAGATTTTTAAAGTACACAAATTCCCTAAACGCAGAACTCTTTTCTCATCACAATGAAAGATTAACTAAGGTGTCAAGAAAGAGTAATGAAGTAAAGAATGTATTTGACAGAGAGAGCTATTGAATATTTAAGAAGCCACAAGGGATTTGAGGATTTTAATGGAAGTTCGGAGATTATAGAGTTTTTTTCGGTTCGATCAGAGAGCTTAGTCACGTCGAAGGTTTAATATTTCATTGTTGATTTGAGATTGATGTTTCTGGGGTGGTTTTAATATTAATTTGTTTTATAAGACTTGCTTTAGCATTTTTTTTATACGCCTTGATGAACTCTTCCTGCTCTATTATATTTTGTTTACCATCTTTTCCATCCATTTTGGACGGAAGAAAAAATCAATCTGAACGAGAATTTTATTCTTCGATTATTATCACTATAAATCAGATAGCAAAATATACATGTATTTTGATACGTTTCCTTTTTTGTTGAAATTTATAACTCTTTCTATTATCTATCTCATTTTCTAGTTTTGTAAGTTATGCTATATCTTTTCTGTTAACACCTGGGTCACAAGTCCCGGGCACTGCTATGGTTCCCTCCTCTGCAACGCGATGGACCCGGCACCCGCACGGTGAATCCATGGAATGCTAAGAAATTCGTCTCAAAGCTTTTATAAAACGTAAACTCATTCAAAGATCCTACTAAGTAAAGGATTATTCGAATGATGTTAATGCTTGGTAATAAATTGCTCTAACCAAATCTGAATTATTGTGAAAATGGTGATAACAAAAAAATTACCCGACTCAGTTTGTCGCGGGCTCTTCTCAGTGCAGGGCGCGAGGAAACCTGGTAAACTTAGCTTTTAAATCGTAAATTTCATGACCAAATTGTTAAATGATTAAAAAAATATATATTAACATTATACATATGACGTTCATAAATGCGTATAAAAAAGTCTATATGAATAAACGATTTTGACTTTCTTTTTGACTTCCTAGCTGTTTGTGTTTTGCTTATTAAGATTGTCTAACAGTAAGAAAAGTCAATACAAGTAAAACCGGGTCAGCCGTTCTTCGTTTAAATTATCTTAACTTATCTTAACTTTGCTGCATTTTGTTGGGCAAATCTTTGAAACGTAACAATGTTAGCTTTATTGCATAACTCTGCATAACTCAAACAAAATCTGCACTTGGGTTTCTAGGCGCTTTTTACTTAATTTTGAAGTGATTATTGCTGTGTACTAGACTGGCCCGTTGGCGCAGTGTGCAGTGACTCTGCCTTGGAATTCAATGAACACTTGAAAAAAAGAATTGGCAAAATTGGTCCAGGCGTTGTTGAGTTATGTGCTTACGAAACATCTGAGAAAACCTGACTTATTTAAGAGGTTCCACTCCAAGACGAAAATATTTATGTACATTGTAAGTTGCTTTATTAATTGAATACACTCATAATATCTTGTTTTAAATTATTTACAAAAATAGAGAAAATGTGTTCGATTTAAGGGTGTTTAGGTACTTTTTAATTTTGGTTTTAGGCCTAAAACATTGACAAATATAAATTGCTTTCAGAACCAAGCGATCCTTTATGGTAACGCGTGATTAAAAGGGGAAAAATAATTCTTATTTTCACAAAAAAAATTCGTAACTACATATTTAAATTTTTTTTTTACAACTGTTATTTTTTACACTAGATCTAGTTTCATTCAAGATTGTGATACCGCGTTAATAACAAATCTATATCTTTAAAATGGCGAAAGGTCGTCTCATATGAAATCTCGTAAACCGCGAGACGAATAAAGATATCTTGCCATTATAACACAGACTTTTAAAATCAATTTTCATAGACTTTACAATCTATAGACAAGCTCCTAACTCACATAATACATAATGTACATTTCTTTAAGTATTCCAAAGATTACAGAGAACCTAATTATCAGAAAAAGTGTAGCTCTGGATTTTGAAAAAGAAAAAAGAAAAACAATTTCTATGCAACAATTTAAGAAGTTGAATTTTAAAATTATCCATAGTCTTATTAATAAGGCTTAAGTTCATGAAAAAAATGATATACATATGACGAACTACAGATTAAATATTGTTAGCATCGATGCTCACATTAACTTTTACAATACAAAAAACCCATTGAACTTTTATTGCTAGTTGTGATTTATATTCAAAGATGCCAGGTGCAGAGCAACGCATGTGATGTGTAAGGCTGTTAAATGCTAAATTAGATTTATTAATTGGTGATGTTTGCGGATAAGGGAAAAATCGCAATAGGTACCTACTCCATATAATAACAGCTACACGTTTCTATAAATCGTTGCGAAAAAAACTGTACAGTTAAATCGTTGCGAAAAAAACTGTACAGTTAAATCGTAGCGAAAAAATAGTGCACTTTAATCGACAACGATTTTTCATACACACGTATCGATAAAACTGTGCCGTTTAAACTGTATAGTTTTTCCGCAACGATTTATCGAAACGTGTGTAGCGGCTATTAAACATGCTATAGTGATGGTGCTATTTACTTTTCGTACATAACAAGAGGCAAACGGGCAAGCGGTTCATCTAAGTGTCTACTGACGCCCATAGACAACTTCTCTACTAGGAGAATCGCAGATGCGTTGCCGGGCTTTGAGAAATGACTCTTAGAAATTATTGAAGAACTGATCATATGATTAGAAACTATATAGTTTTGATAGTGTTGTTTATTTATAAAATTTGCACTGTTATAAATCAATACATTAAATTATTAAAATAAAAGCTCACGCACACCAATGTCGAAAGATTTATACTTACATGTATACATTTTACTTTAAGATTGAGGCAAAGCGTAGTCATGACGATCGTATATACCGATATTAATTGTCAAATGTAACAGTGTCATTGGACAATTAAGATTTTGTATATAGCTTTAAATAAACGTATAGGTCGTATAGCCGCCAGTTTAAATATTTTTGATCGAATTTCGACAAGAGGGCGATGACTGGTTATATAAAATTGGCAATTTATAATAAGTCTATTATATACCGAATGAGTTTGTTTCATTTTATTTGTATGTTGTACAAACGCAGTATATTTTCGGGAAAACAATAAATAAACGTTAAATATTACATTGACCGTATTCAAAGATAGTCAAAGTCAAACATTTTTGTTTCAATATTTTCTTAAATGTTTATCCACAAAAATGCCTTAAAAACGAAAAAAAAAAGTTATGAAATCTTTCTTGCAGATTTTTTTTAAAATTTGCATTTACTTAGCTTTCGCGCTTCCACTGGATATCTCAGCACAGGTTATTCTAGTGAGATATATAGGGATACTTATATTCAAGGTGTTTCCCATAATTGTTTGAAATTCATATTGAACTAAACTGAATTTTTATTTGTAAATAAATAAACTTTTTGAATTTGAACTTTTGAATTGGAACTCCAGGTGGCTCTTTAAAATTCCCGCAAAAATCATTAAAAACGATACCCAATGCCAATAAAACAAAAAGAAAATTTTGAAACAGTAGCAGTTCAGTAGCTAAGTTCTGATTGGCTAATAAGAGACGAACCAAAATACGGGCAGGACAACCTCCGTCGGGTACGCTAGTATAACCCGAAAATATGACGTCAAACGGCAGTCCATCATCTTAACTCGCCCCACAGCCACATCCTCTGTAATTTAAGCGGACCCTGGTACTAGACTAGAAGACTAGTAATACGTCGATAATTACCTAAAAGTTCTTTTTTACAAAGGATATCTAAAGCTGCCCTAGTAGAATAGAAGGGAACAGTCAAGAACAGTGTCAGTGTAATTCAATGTAATTCTTTATTGGACAAAATAAATAGTCTTAATTATTAGTGTAAAACTTCGTACTCACTTCAAAGATATCTTTAAAACCTACACCTGGGTCGTGGTGTTTCAGCGAGGAATCCAAATCCAATGAATGAATGAAATCCAAAACCTGACTATGTCGTGTCCTGCGTGCCCAAATATTGGAGCAAGCGTTGCAATTAATAATTAATGAATTAATATTTAATGAATAATGTTTTTAGACTGGACGCGCTATACTACATCACACCAACAACTCACATGACAATCTTCAAGGTTGACCCTCTCAGAGGGCATCTGCACGACTAGAAGGCCAGCAGATGTGCTGCCGGCCCTTAATGACGAGTTTAGGCCACCGGAAAGTCTCACAAACCGAACGAAACGTGACAACAACATCATCACTAGACGTGACAGCATGAAAGAGCATCTTCAAAGGCTGCCAAACTATCCGGTAGTGCAGGCCTAGCACGAACTTTTCGAACCGAAGTAAGTCGACGAGTCGACTTTACTTACTAAATGTCAGTGCTAGGCCCACAGCGAAGCCTTCTTAGCGTCAACGCGAGTTGCACTACCATTTATTAAAAGCGTTACACTTCTTTTTTTTTCTTTTTTTATAAAGAACATTAGGAATACTTTTTAGGTATGTCTAATATTCCCTTTTCCCCTCCTACTAAGCTTAAATTAAAAGCTTGTATTTACTGGTTTTAGAACTTTTTTATGTAATTTGCTGTAAATGTGATTACGTTGCTAATTCATAAATAAATAAATAATAAGACGTTAACGCGATTTTCAACAGTCAAAATATGATCTGTAACAAATAATAATAGCGTATCGAGAATGATTCTCTAAACTTTGACACTATCTTTTTTTTATTTAATTTAATTAATGAACTTAAATCTATCTTAACAGGTTTAACTTAATTCGATATTTAAGTTAACTAAGACAAGTAATAATTAACATAAACAAAAAAGAACTTCATTTATTAACAATTAATATCCAGACTTACGTATCCGTAAATGTATCTTTTTTATGTATTTTAGTAATACCGTTATCTTTTCTAAAATTAATTTTAAAGCTAGCCTGGGATACAATGTTACCACACTGGGATTGGATGACAGTTTTGCAGTAAATTAAAGAGCTTATAGGATCCCTTTCTCGCTTCTTCTCTTCTTCCTCCGCGTCTGAAGAGGAAGAACTTGTAGAACTTCGTCGACCTATAAAATACATTAGTGTAATGTAAAAACACAAACTAATATGACTATAAGTACGATAACTATGACGAGAACAAAAATTAAAACATTTTTGTCAGTCTGTCTGTTTGTTTTGAGTAATCTCTGGAACGGCTGGATCGATTTCGAGCGAATTTTTAATGCCAGATAGCTCATGTTACAAGGAATAACAGCAACAGCTTTATTTTCAGAAAAGTAATTAGGTTTCCGCAAAAAATTAAAACTCTAATTTTTTATATATAAATCATTGAATCCACGCGGACAAAGTCGGGGGGCGTATAGAGTTGAATAGTAAAAACTCTATTAATATTTATTCGTTCTTAATAACCTATATGTGCATCAGTAAAAGTTGACATTGTGTGACAACATAATCTATAAATATTATATTATATCTAATAATCGTATACAATAATATGTTTATCTATATCCAATAATATCTAACATAACGTTCAAAATATTTAAATTGACAGTCCAAAGAATCTACAAAGATTCTCTGAGGGGCCTAATCTAAATTACTCGTACCTTAAACTTGCCCAAAAACTGTTTGCACACTCTAATTACATCTCAGGCGTCTACAAAAGATTAATTACTTAGGACTAATTAAATAATTAAACAAACCTCTACCGTTCTTTCCCAGTCGGTGTACTCGTTGACAATTGTGTAAAAAATTTCACTTAAGTGGTATGTATATGCATTCCTAACGTAGGTCCTGAAACAATAAGTATGTATTAAAACTCTGACGCGTAATTAATAAATACATATGGTAGTGCAGTTTGGTTAAGTTAGTAAGTAGTGTAGTTATTAAGTTAGTATTGTTATTTCTTTTTAAAATAGCACTAAAAATTTTCTCTTTGCGTATTAATATCTAGAATATGCATATTACACATCAAAAATTTACTGCAAATACAAAATATAAAACTTATAGTTTCATGTAGAACTTTATATCTAACGAAAGTTCATTATATTTATGTATAAATAATGAGCTGCACATATCAAACGGGCCCATAAATTGGCAATAAATGCATGGACCTTTTCGTTAAAGACTTCCATGCTTACGTCTATATGATATTTCTATATTCTAGTGTAATAAAATGGTTTCAAAATTGTACTCAACAATAAATTTATAATTATATCTGCAAGATATAATTATTTCCCCTCGCACAGATACTGAATAAAGTCAAATACTGTTTTTGAAATATTTGATGTCATAATATTAGAACTGCCGCCATTTGAAATGTTTATTTAACAATCAACGGTGAACAAATAAATTCAACTAACTGTTTATCTAATACTAGCTATGCTCCCGACCTGGTCCACGTAAAATTAGGGAACATATGGATTCAATTTTAGCGTGATTATATATTATATAACCTTCCTCGATAAATGGGCTATATAACACTGAAAGAATTTTTCCAATCAGACCAGTAGTTCCTGAGATTAGCGCGTTCAAGCAAACAAACAAACTCTTCAATTTTATATTAGACTAGCGGATCCAGCAGACGTTGTCCTGCCCGAACGTTGACCTATGTTTTTAAATCAAATTATTGCGCTATCTATTGATCGCTCACGTCCCCGAGCGCCAGCCGCCCAGCCCGCTCTGCCACCGTATTTTAAATCTAATAGATCGATATATAATAATAAAATTAAATAGGTCAACGGTAAAACGACGGACTTAAATCTATAAGATCCTCGATTCAAATTCACTCCTAACAAAAGCTTAAAAGAAAGCTTAACTGGAATAGTTACGAGAAAATTAGGCTTACTTCAAATAATTCCTATTACTTGGTATTTTAGAATACGTATTTATAAAAATTATCTATTATACTATTAATATAATGTGTTAGTATATAGGAAGTAAAGTGTATTGACCATAATGCTTAGATTCTGAGCGGGTCAGAGATCAAAAATGTCGCGCTCCAGTTTTATCGTGATTATACACAAAGAAAGCTTAAAATAGTAATCACAGTTATTTACATGTTTATGTAAACTAGCGATGCTATCGGCTTGACTCTTTGACTTTGCGGAGAAATGTCAATGTCTGCTTCTTTTGAGTAGTCTTCTCTGATCTTGTACCAGGGTCCGCTTAGATTGCAGAGGATATGGCTATGGGACGAGTTTAGATGACTGACTGCCATCTTAAGTCATCCCCACCATCTCTACAATCTCATGAGTCACGACCAATATTACTCAGTGACATTAATCAGGGTCCACCGTTTTACGCACCTCATATATTTTGAGAAGTAGTTGCACTTAAATCTGGTGGCTGGTGTATTACAGACATTATAAAAAGGAATTTTCTGTTTTGCACTACATATCTTTGGATTTAGCAGCCATCTTCAGTAGTTGCTCGAAGCAAGGAATCTAACAAATTGACTGTTGTAGAATTTTGAACATCGATGTGTTGTAGTTTAATTTCGAGTCCTGAATTTAATAATTAAATAAGCTCTAACAATTTCTCTGAACCCTCCCCGTAATACACGAGGTAAAAGTCTCATCTTATTAAATTCATATAATTAAAATCAATAAATTACTCGTCACATTGTTTGTCCGCGATGGACTCGTAAACTACTCAAGGGATTTTAATCAAATTTGCACACAGTGTGCAGTTTATTCCAACTTGATAGATAGGATAGCTTGCATCTCAATTTATAGTCGCAATTAGAAATGAATCGCTGAAATGTATGCTCTTTCATAACTTCTGAACGACTTCAGCTAATTGGACAATTTTTTTTTGTTGTGTTCGTTATTGTTAGGATTTTTTTTGTAATAAAAAAAAGGGCAAAGCGAAAAGGAAATGTAACGGAAACGAAAGTGGGAACGGGGACGGGGAACGATGTAATAAAATGTAGTATATAGAAAGTACCCCAACATTCGCGCATGATATCATCGGCCGGGTCCGCTAGTATCATATATAATTTACTAAGACCGCGTATACGTTAAGATCCCTATTAGGGCACTTATTCTGGCCGCTGATAAACGGCCTATTTTGGTTATCAATACCCTACATGTTTTGTTATGTCAATAACGTATCACTTGTTTGGTCATAGCCGAACGAGGAAACATTGTCTAATTCACTAATTAATTAATGTTATTATTAATTTATCAAATATGAATAAAGTATTAAATTCAAATCTTTATTCATAGCATCTGTTAGTGTATATTTGTTAGATTTTAGGGCATATATTGGCGTAAACAAATGAAGGTTCGACGATAGCGCAATGAGGTTAGGACTCGAACTGAGTACTCCACGGACTTAAGGTAGAATGGTGTGTGTAACCTTCGCTATATAACGACATCTTGTTGCCGCGCTGTCGTGATGACACCGAGTGGAAAGATACACTAAAGCAAAAACTAGGTGGCACTGTACGGTTAGGTCTAGGGACGCGGTACAAACGCTGTCGCGTACCATACAAAATCCAACTCACGCTAGCAAAGTTTGTATATCATACCTTCCGTCGAACAAATGTCGGCGAGGCGCGGCCGCCCCGGGCAACTGCAACTAGCCCAGACTAAAGATCTTCCTTTGTGACGGTTGAGCATAACGACTTTCGCTCCCGCATAATCATCCCTCGCAGAATTCTTTCCACCTATTGGTGCAATTCCACAGTGTGTTTTTCGGATAGATGGTCATTTATGTTTTGATATGAAACTATAAGTGATGTTTTTAGGACGCAATTTCTATCGAAATGTTAATCGTAAGTAAAGTGCAAAACTAGTGTGGGTAACTGACACTATTACATAACTATAATAATAAACCTGCGACGATAGATACTGCCGTTGTTATCACTTAGCACTTGCCGATAACCTTTAACCGTAAGTGGATACAAACATAATGCTCCTATATATCCTTATTTGTTTCGGATGTCTGGTTTGTCTAAATTCGGTAATGTTCCAAAACTGTGTTATAATAATACCCATAATATTATTATTGTGTTTTTCCTCAATGCTTACTCGGCAATATTCCCTTACTTAGGTTTATTCTGGTCAATTTCAAACAGGAGTTTGAAATCACATTCATGGTCTTTTACTACTATTACTTAACTTCTAATTTACTATATAGAAGTCTTAATGACTAAAGGTGCTTAAACAAAAATCAATATAAAACACCTTCCAAAGTACAATTATGCAGCCCTAGGTCCTGACCCAGTTACAAACTAGTTACAGGACTGTAACCAAGTGTAACTGTGTTACAGGACTTTAATACCAATCCGGATTCAACATTTTATTTTATTTAAGGAATTTGTTTGTAGATATATACAAAGAAAAAGCTTTTCAGTACAAAGCCCCACATAAATTAATTATTTATGCTGACTAACTTTAGCTTACCAATTTTGGCCTATGACAGTCCTTATCCTATTATATCTTATCATGCGAACGGCTGTGACACAGACGCGGCTACAGCGATCATAAAAGGTGATGGACAAAGCCCACTTTTGGGCGATGCGATGCGATCGATATAGTGCATTCTTACAAAGGATATGATTATAAAATATTTTGATGGTATTAAATATGCATGAGAAACTAAACTACTTTGCTTTAATCCGCGAATGAATACGAGGGAAAATCGGTGTAATGCTGCAACCCATATATTTTCGGGATGCCCACCTCAAAGCACCTTTGTTGGAATATTGGAATACCTGACCGGATTTTTTGTTTGCGAGTAATTCTATTTATAACCTCGGCTTGGTAGGCTTTAACTAGGCGTTATTTTTGAACCGACTTCAAAACAAAAGGATGCTCTTAATTCGTCGATAGCGTTTTTGTTAGTTTGAACACACGATAAAGAACTTTTGTTTTTGAAAATTATTCAAAAATTTAACTGACAAGTTAGTTACTTACTTTTTTTACACTTAAAGAGTCGAATAAATTTCAGTAATTTTTAAATATCCTAGCATTGCTTAATTCAAAAGTAGATAAAAAATTACAGGACCGCTTTCTTTTGAAAATCGGTGTAATATATGAGATAATATTGATACTAGAAATAATATAAATAGTGGTAGCATTAAAATTATGGAGCCATCCCTGGTGGGGATCTAATAATATTTATTCATTTCATAAGTTTACAAGTAAATGTTATAAAACCTAATATTACATACACTATTAATATAATTTTAGATTTACATTTATGATACAATAAATAAATATTCTTTTAAGTTTTCCTTCCTTTCTTTCTTTTTTCTCAAACATTCTCAGAAATAATGCGTATAAAATAAAACAGACAGACGTCAAATAGGCCCAGCTTTTTTATGGCTTGAAACATAACTAATTTAGTTTAAATACCGACAACTGCACCACCTACCGGGTCCAATTTCTCTGCAAACCATCTACCAACCCCCTGGAATATACATACAAAATTTTATCCAAATCGGTCGAGCGGTTTAGGAACAGTAGGGTGATCAAAGCTTGTGCAGTCGATTTTTATATATAAAGACAGATACATAGACTAATAAATAGATAGATCTTTAGAAACAAGACGTTTTTCTGACAAGTGAGAACCTTTAAGCTAAATCTCGTATTTCTAGGTCAATCAGTCTGGAAGTTTTTGTGATTACAAAAATAGGATTTCTGTTATAATTTAACTTCAAAAGGTTTTCTGCTATAATTGGTTTTGGGCGATGACATTCGTTGGTTTCTTTCACTCAAATAAGTGATTGGAATATATTGGTTGGATTAACCATTAAATTAACTTGATATAAACAAGTTACTCTCTTTCTCTCTCACATGAGATTGGCGTGACGTAGTGGCAATGCTGTCACGTCAAGTGATGGTATTGCTGTCGTGTTTCGTATGCCTTGTGAGACTTCCCGGTGCCTTATCTTATCATAAAAGGTCGGCATTTGCCTCTGCTAGCCTTTTGGTGGTGCGTATGTCCATGAGCTGAGTAATTATGTAAAATAATTTTTGACAGCTAAAATAATGAGAAACAATATGTTAAGGGTCGCAGCCAGAGCAACTTAACTTAGCGATCGACTCAAATGCCGACCACTGATTAGGCCACGACCTCCTCAATCTAACAAAAAAACTTTCACACTATTTTATGAAAGCTTTCGTTGTTTTGCAACAAACATAGAACTTCCACACTATTTTACGAAAGCTTTCGTTGTTTTGCAACAGAAATAGAACTTTTACACTATTTTATGAAAGTTTTCTTTTTTTTGCAACGGAAATAGAACTCCCACACTATTCTATGAAAGCTTTCGTTGTTTTACAACAGAAATATAACTTTCACACTATTTAATGAAAGTTTTCGTTGTTTTGGAACAGAAATAGAACGTCCACATTATTTTATTAAAGCTTTCATTATTTTGCACTTTGATATGACTGCGATAGCGCGTTATTCACAGAAACGTTGTGAAGGACCTTTTTTATCAATACACTTCGCATCCGACAGCTTACAATATCGCGAGATATATAAATTGAAAAAATATATATGTATATTTTGAAATGTTACTTGATATTCTGGTGGAATCTTATTAAATACCAAATATTTATTAAAGGAAAGATTCATGATGGTATTTACCCAAATAATAAAATGATTTTCGTTTCTCAATTCACTCGTTCTTACTTTCGTTCTTTACTGCTAATGCAGTATAATTTAATATTTATTATGCAAAAAAATAAATTTACACGACTATTATTGTTGCCATAAACATAATAAAGCGGAATCAGACAATTGTAATCATATAGATAATATGTTAAAAATGATTTAACAAACAAAAATGATAAAGATGCGATTATCTAATCAGTTTCTAAGAAACGAATTTTTTGTTTATTTGATAAAACTGTGCGTCACTTTATACGTACATTGTTATTTTAGTATTTTCGTTATATGGAGTTTGCGTAAATACAAATGCCCCTGTTATGATGATTGCTGAAAGAGCTGCAGATTTTATTAAATCAGCATATTTAAGTGAATTGAACGATGAATTATGAAATTAAAAATAAAATATTTTTCGTAATCTTTTCTTAAAGATAGATATAATATTATCACTACTAATAGGAAACGCCTGCGTTTTCTACTTCTTAAAGTATAGGATTAAATTTGGGGTATTTTTTTATTTCTTGCAAACAAGCTAAAAAACTCGTTTCTGTGTTTCTAAAATTATGTAGTTTTGAAAAGCTTTGTAATTTTTTGCATATTATCATTGGACGTATACGAATTCTCTGAATACGAATTCTTAAAAACCTAACATTGAAAAATAATTATTGTTAAAAGTCTTTCTTTTGCTTTGGATATAGTTTAATTTTTATTTCTATGGTTAAAGACTAATCATGTTATATTATTACGTTACCATCCCCTTTTATGTTCAAAAACGAACATTCTATTTATAGTCTTAGACCTAGTCATCGATTCGGTTTATATAGTCGGTTTCATCATAAGTTATATTTTAAATCTATGTTATCGAAAAGTGCATATAGAGCTAGTTTTAAATGTTCAAAAAGTTTTTAAAATACTTAAGTTTGAAAAATATGAAAATTTTACTAATTTTACGATCATGACTTGGTGTGTCTTGGTATTAATTATTCTTATAAATATTTCAAGTTTTATAATGGACGTGACTACATGGACTTTTGGTTTGCCTATTATAATTCTAACACTCTTTACTGTTATATTTGATATTCATATGATATACGCAAGTCGACTAATTCTTATTATGAAGATAATGACCATTTTGTGGA
The DNA here is from genome assembly GCA_024363005.1 of Charaxes varanes. Classification (NCBI taxonomy): domain Eukaryota; kingdom Metazoa; phylum Arthropoda; class Insecta; order Lepidoptera; family Nymphalidae; genus Charaxes; species Charaxes varanes. The sequence goes on along the minus strand of JANCMC010024009.1, from coordinate 5,167,771 downwards.
TAAAGAAACTTAGAGAAACAGAAGCAACACGATTACCAAATACAGTAATATATGAAGATGGATTAATCCGTTATCGATAAAATATTTGCTGCTTTCTCCGATATCGAAACTCTTGGTTAATTGGGGACAAGCCGAAGCCTTTGTCCATGGCTTACACTAGAAGACAATGTTAGGGGCAATGCAGATTAAAAAACAGACCATTAAATATTATGTCTTTATATTAGACTAGCTGTAACCCGCAACTTCGCTTGCATGAAATAAATTAAGTTATTTAAAGTAAGTTAAGTTCAATTTTGAGGGTTTTTATATTTTGCTACTTTGCTAAAAGCAAAGTAGCAAAGCCTATATTAATCTTTTTAAAATCAGCTATCTACCAGTATCCGGCCAAATCGATGAAGCCGTTTCGGAGACTAGAAATAGACAGTCAGAAGTTTTAACTTGCATTTTTCCTATAGGTATCGTGTATAATATAGTAAAAAAAAATCCACAAATATAGTCCCTTTTATTGATGGCTATAGACGCTTTACCCTTTTGCAAATTCTGAAATAATATCTTTGACATTATCAATATATATTATACTAACTGTGACCGTAACTTGGTCCGCGTAATATGAGGTAAGAAAATTAGATTCAATTTTAGCGTGATGATATTAGCCTTATAGCCTTCCTCGATACATGGGCTATCTAACACGGAAATAATTTTTCAAATTGAACCAGCACTTTCTGAGATTATCGCGTTCAAGTAAACAAACAAACTCTTTAGCTTTATATATTATTACAGATTTTTTTAAAACATTTAGTAACATTTCTTTTTCCAAATCAACACGCTAAATAGTCATCTTTTAGTATATTTAACTTTTCAAACCACCCCATTAGATCGAGGTCCAAGTCTCTGTATAAATTATTTTTAAATGAAAAATAAAACTGCCTTAAAAAAAACGTCTCACAAGAAAAACAATTAATATCTCTAAATCGTATTTGTTCGGAAACACCTGGGCTTTGATAAACATTATAAAAAATAAAAAAATATCGCTATACACATCTATACTTAAAGATAGATGAAAAATTCTGTTCAAGGAGCCTTATCATATTATAAACAAAATGGTGTTTAAAAGGGGACGCATATATTAAAATTTCCACGCTGCGCAAATAATATGACTCATGAATAATTGGCTCATAATGTATTCTAATATACAAAGCTGAAGTGTTTGTTTACTTGAACGCGATAATCTCAGGAACTACTGGTCTGCTCTGAAAAATTATTTTAGTGTAAGGTAGCCCATTTATCGAGGAAGGCTGTAGGCTATATATCATGACGGTAAAATTGAATCTATTTCATTAAACTAACTTTACGCGGACGAAGTTGCTGGCAGTTATTGAATTTTAATTGTGTTCAATTTCATACTCCTCTGTTTAACAAGGTTCTGAATCTGTATCCCTTAAATAAATTTGATTGTAAAAGAAAAATGATAAATTGGCTCCAAACCTTATCGTACGATATAACCGAAGATCTATTACACAGTGAAATAACTATACTTCCAGTTAGTAATACACACACACACACACACACACACACACACACACACACACACACACACACACACATACATACACACACACAAGCACACACACTTTTTATATGAAGGATTTTTTCTCTTTTTGGTTTTTTTTAAATTTTCTCTTGGGAAGAGTGGGAACCTCTTGACACACGTATTCTATGCTTACTAGGAGGTCCCTACACTATATATCTTAAATTTATATGAGAAATGAAATAAACATTATTATTATTACCTTCCCGTGCCCTTTGTCAAACAACGTCACATTTTGGTGATATCCTACTCCCCCTTTAACGTGTGGCGATTTCTATTGTTATAGCCTAGGTAATCGCGAATGTAAGATTTGAAGATATTTCAATTTTCTCGTCGTTCACGTCGTCATGGCGTCTCGGTGAGCTTTAGGGGTTTTGAAAACAGTTTTGGACATGGATTCATGTTGTAATGATTTTGTAAATGTTTACATTGATTTAATATTTTATTATTATATTTTTCCGTGCATTGTGTAGTCGTAATTGTTTATTAATTTTATAAAGTCAAATGTAAGTTTATCAAACGATGTTCTTATTTCTGATTGGTCAATAAGTTAGATTATTCAATAATAGCTTTTCTACGTGTCGGTACTTGAGTGACTTGGAGGTGGTAAAGAGAACAGCTTTGGCGGCGATTCATTCGGACGATTGGTCGCGAAGAGTTTACTCCACAATTAAGCATTGAATTGTACCTATGATAAAGTGAAGTCATATTAAAGTATATTATTGAGGCTTACATTATAATTGAATAAGTATTGAATATAAGTATTGATGTTAAACTTTCGTAAAGTCAATTAATGTATTGAATAAAAGTGAATTAATGTACCTGAGTTGTTTGATTTTATTACAATATCATATACCTTCGTAAATAAAGCATTGTTTTAAAACGAGTGGCTCACGTGATCGAAGACGCGGGGAACAGCTAGTACTATATATTTTGAGTGAATATCAGGCGTGTCATATAGAAGTTATGGGCAATAATGGAATTCAATATTTAGTTTTGCGACTGTTACGCAGACAAACGTCTTTATTCATTAACTGTACTATGTCTAATGAACATATTTATTAATAAAGTCAATATTAGCATTGATGTAAAATAAATTGACAAGCTGCAGCTTCCAATATAAAGACAAGCGAAGTGATTATGTTTTTTTTTATTGCCATCTGTATAGATAACATACGACTTTTTTCACCTTTTATCCTTTTAGTTAGGTTATCGCAGTCCATTAATAATAAATTCATAATATAAAGGAGACCAGTATAATATAATACAAAAAAGCTGGGAATTTTCAGAAAACTAATTTTTTATAGTCGTAATTTGTATATTAATTAGGGTTTCTGTCTGTTTACATCTGTTTTAGGTCATTTTTACTCTTTAAGTAATTGCTGTATTTGCCTGTAATAGTAGATTATAGTACCGAACGTAAAGTGAGTCATCAATACACTAGTGTTTTGTAGTGCACTAAATTAACACGAGTTCACTAATTGCTCACTTTAGCAAGGTCCGTAGTCTACTCATATTTCAACTACATCGCTGTCTATTTCCATTTTTTAAACTTTTTTTTTGCTAAATATGTAGTATCAAAGTTTTACAATGGTAGAGATTTCGCGCCGTTTGTATTTTTTTCGGTTTTAATTCAGTCGATCTTTATTGTCAGCCAGTATCTTTTTGATCCAATGCATACATTTTATATGAAACTTAATGGGAGACATTAAACCTTCGGTAAATTTCTATAAAAATAAAAAAAAAACGGTGTATTAATGAAAGATAGTGCAATGCAGTAATGTGACCGGATATGTAGCTATTAATGATAACATTACTCCGTCGCTGATAGAAACAGTACTTTTCCTATAATAAGATTTTCAGCGTTGTGCAGATTTTTTATATTATAAAAAACTGTTGCTTTATAAATAAACAACACTTTGCAACAAGCTGAACTGTAAGAAGAATAAGTGAAAAAGCAACATGTTATTTATTACTACGAATATATACAACTTATAATAGAATTTTATGTGCTGCAAATATAGTTAATAGGTTTTCTAACAGCTGTATTGCGTTATACATTCTCTATATGGTAACGACGTGTTACAAAATACAGCACCATGCGTGTGCCAGTATGGAGTCTTCGTGAGGTGGTTAGAAATAGATACTAGGAAAACATAGGTAGCTTGTAGTTATATGTAACATTTACCTGGAAAGGCCCTACGAACATGCGTCATGACAAATGAGAATAAAAATATATATTTCCTGTTCATAAGTAACAAATTACTTTGTTTATTTATTCGAACTTTAAATAATTCAAAGATTGTTTAATTACTGTGAAACGAGTTCGGTTTTTATGGTCCAAAATATACCTATTACGGTTCGCAATGTACTTTGTTTTTACAATGTGCGGAAAAATCACATCAAGATTAAATTAGCTTGATAGACAAACCAGTGTTGTTTGGGTGCCTTATGACTTATATACTGACCCCAGAGCGTCTCAAGACACACTTGTATAGTTGGGTTCCGTATATGATGCGCGAGAAAGGTATTTATTAAATAACTTCGAAACTTGTTGTACGATTTTGGTCAAAATAATTTTTCTAGTGAATTTTTAGCATGTCCCATCAACTTGGAAAATTTTAAGCGTCTTGCTCTAAAAGTTTGATATTCCTAAGGGAAGGGACTAACTTGCGGGCGTATAGATAGACGGATGGACGGATTGAGCTAATTTTTAAGGGTTATTCTAGAACTGCGGAGCCCTAAAAAGGCAGTAAATCAGAAATTATTGGCCGATACCTCAATATTAGTCCTATATGTCACAGACTGGCCCGTTGGCGCAGTGGGCAGTGACTCTACCTTCTGCCCCGGGGTCGTGGGTTCGATTCGTGCCTCGAGTCTGGGTGTCTTATCAATATGTATGTATTTATATATTTACAAAAATATATATTTGTGTATAACAAGCAGCTGTTACTTATAACACAGGCATTAAGTTATCGTTAGGAACAGACGTCCGAGTGTCTTATAGTCCTATATATTTATTATTATTATATTATTATATATAGAGAATAAATGTACCTACGTTTATATTAGTAACTCATTTTATTCACTTAAAACGCACTAAAATGTATACTGTTAAATACTACAATCACCTTTTTAGGTTAATATTAATTGTGAGTCCGTTATGAATTTGTATCTATTCGAATGTCATTAGGGAAATTGATATGACCATTTATACTGTAATAACTCATACATGGGTCATTAGGAGGTTGAGGTACGTAGCTTTGGGTCACTGGGCTGTCGCTTGGAATGCGGTCGCTTTTGCAACAAGTTCTTCTGTCCCTTTCACTCTCGCAACTATTCACTGTCTCTCTCGCTTTGTCCTTAACGCTGTCTCTTTCGCACTAGTCTTATCGGTATTGTTATCCCGTTTCGTCGCCTAACCGTTGCAGTCTGCCGATTTTTCTTGAATAAAGGTGTGTTTTGGCTATATTTTGATAAACTTAGAAATCTTTGTATGTTGCAGTTTTCGCAATTCTTCCAACTTTTTATTTCGTTTTGGAAAACTTATACTTACAGTTTTTGCTCATAAAAGACTAAAAATACCGAGAGAGGGGAGGCCTTTGCCCAGCGATGGGACACTATAGATTTAATCCGTAAAATCAACGCTAAATATTCATTTAAAAACTCGAAAACAAACGACGTTTTTCCGTCAACTATCAAAACTTACTAACGTAACTTCCCGTACATGAAGAATTTTAAGAACAAAATGAATTAACTTAATTCCAGAGGCTATATTTATTTTTCTTTTTTATGTAAGATTTTAATTATTAGTGTAATTCCCATTTGGTTTTAGTTGTAAGTAAATTTTGCTTATTGAAATTAAATCTATTTACACCGTTGAATTTCCTTATAGTGCTAAAAAAAAATCACGTTTTTAATCAACTATCAATGCTTCCTAATACTAGTACCAACAATAATACTAGAAACAACAACAACAGTGCTTACAAGTAAGAGGAAATTTGTAAACGAACAACGTTTCTGCGTCAACTATCAAGACAATTTTTCCGACTCAAAAGGTTGCCGTCCCCTGGTCTATACCCATCTATGTAGATGAAACATACTTACAGCTTCTACTTCGGCTTTTGTAATAGTAGGTGCTAAGTTTCTCAAGAATATGGAAGTAGTCTTGTGGAGTGCCCGCGATTCTTTCCTCTCAACAATGACGTCATTCGCCTGATCGGACTTGTCGTTGCTCGCGTCTTTGTCCTTGCTCTCGTCAACTTTTTCGACGCTTGGCGACTTTGATCTCTCCTTCTGTTTGGGAGATTTGTCCGGAGTCTTTGATTTTGATTTGGATTTAGATTTTCGGCGAGTGGCGTTCTCCGCCTCATCTTCGGAACTCGATGATGATGAGCTCGACGATGAGGAACTCGAGGATGATCCAGGTGGTGCTACGAAAAAGATGACATAATATAATTTAGTATTATTGTCTGTTTGTAAACAATGTAGCGATAAATAAACATCTCAGCGGGAAGGACGTAAAACTTACGAGGCTGTCTGTGAAACGGATTTTCTGATTTTGATGAACTATTCAAGAGACGACGAAGGCAATTTTTTAATTAAAAAAATGTCAATTTCAGGAAAAAAATATTAATTCAGCTTCCTTTAAAATTAATTAAAGTTTACGTATGAAATTTTGGCATCAATTCAATGTATGATATAGAAATAATTCAAGTAAAATATTATATAAAATTTATTAAATTTTAGTCAACGCAGATAATTTAGTAAGGAAAATTACAGCGTGACTAATAAGTGAGAAACATGTGTTTGCACCCGGAAGACCTTGGGTTGGAGTAATAGTATATGACTCACGGTCGGCTATCAGTCATACTCCATGTTTTATTCCATTTCTGCATTTATATTATTATGTTAATAAACATATTACGATATAACAGTAGGCAGTGATAATATATAAAGTGACGATGATAATAATAATATCATTAATATTAATATAATTAATACATGACGATAATCTCTTTATAGCTGAAAAAGAAAAATTAACTAAATATTTAGAACTTGCTCATGAGATTACTGCCAGTTTTATAATAATATTTAAAAATGTGTGTAAGAGTAAGATATATTAAATAAATGATAGTCATAATATTATTATTATCGAGAAGTTTATAGTTAGGGTACCAAAAAAAATCAATATGAAACTATTAAACCTTTTAAAACTACTAAGCTACTTTTTAAACCCTTTTCATATAAAAATTATGATAATCTACATCATCATAGTTGTTATCAATATAATTGTTGTAATCACAACCAATATAATTATTATCTGTATCATCATTAACATTATTATCATTGCTAGCCAAGTCATTAACGCCCTCATTGTCGTCGTCTTTAATTAAATGAGGGCTTTATGTCGTGTGGCGTGTAATACATTTTGCAATAACAAGGCAGATTAGCCTACGGCTTACGTGAGCGCGATTTACGGTAATCTTAATAAATAAACAACCGTGGATAATACAAAAATAAAATGTATTTTTTTTATTATGACGTGAACTGAAATGGTGTTTGTAAATTAATTAGTGAACTCTTTTATTGTTGTTGTTTCAAAATAATTTTCGATGAAAAAATAAATAAAAAAGATTATCCCAAAATAAAGACATGTCTTCAGAAAATGTGAAGTCCCAAAGAATTAAAGTTGATAGAGTGGCAACTGTTTAAAATTGGACTAATAAAAAAGACTAAGAAATAGAACTATAAAAAAGTGTTTTCCATTCTATGTAAGAACTTACCAGCGACATCAGATAGTGTTGCGTTTGGCGCACACTTGACAAAGTCCGGGAAGAAATTGTTTTACTCTTAGGGGGTGGATCTTCCTTAATCTATCCGATAACTGGTCAAATCTTCAAGGGTGCGCGACCCCGGAGCGCCCTAGCTGCTATTGTCAATCCTCATGTACCGTGACAGTGAAAGTATTCGCATCCTTTCTCTCCTCCCCACCCACCTTTATATCATTGTTAGTTTAACTAGATTGAATAGTTATGAATTAAACTAGAGACCCTTATATTTATATAGAATTATGTATAGTAAATACAGCAATGTTTTACTGCTAGTTGTAATATTTTTTGAGGAACTATACGTTCATGAAACGTTGGAAAAATATAATTTCACATATATATCGTACAATCTATTGGAAAATATTAAATTTTGAGACCAAACCAAATAAATATATTTTATACTTGGTTAAAGTTTTAAATAAAATTTTATGTACCATCTGTATACATAATTTAACATTATTATAAACCACAAAACTTATATGACTGCCAACATTTTATAATGAAACATTCGTTTAACGCCAAAATGTACTGAAATAAATTCGAGTTAGTTTATTGAAATATGAATAACTTTAACAGACTGTTTAACGTTATTCCTTTATCGGATGGATACAAAGGTTATAAGACACTAGTTCTTAGGGGTAAACAAAATTGACCTTTATCGTCATATTATAAGCAAGAGACTTAAACATCGCCGTGTTCTTTTTAGAATGAAATACAGAAGAATTTAAAAAAGATAGTTTCGGTTTTACTATTTCGTGCCCTTGAAGAGACATACTTACAATAACAAAATTTTTAAGTCAGTGTGCAACGAGTTTAGTTAAGTTAGTTTGTTACTTGGTAACGGCATTTTCTTCGAATTTTACAGAATTTCAAAAATGTATCAATGTTACAAGTGCTCCATAAAACGAACGATTACTAAAATAACACTAAAGGAAGCGTAATTGCAATATCAGGAATGCCTAAAGTATTAGCACAGCTCTTACACTTTCAACCTTCATCTCATTTCATCTCGTTCCATCTTGTTTCATCTAGTTTTATCTCGTTTCATCTCGTTTTATTTCGTTTCATTTCGTTTCATCTCGTTTCATCTCGTTTCATCTAGTTTCATCTCGTTACATCTCGTTTCGTCTCGTTTCATTTCATTTCAACAAATGCAACAAACGCGTAAAAAAATACGTCGCCCTAAATAGAAACTTTTATTTGCGAAACCGATGTTATATTTAAAAAGTAACAGTACTTTGTTTCCTTTTAAAAGTTGTAAATAAATGTCCGCGACAGCATATATTCCATTTTAAGTTTGGCTCACTATAGCCTTTTATATGCTAACCAAAGTTCTACTAAAATAACGCACTATTTGTGAAAGTGAACAAATAATAAAAATAACTCATGACATAAATGCGGCTTACAATACTTTATGCGGGAGCTAACAATTTTTACTATGTGTTGTTTCATAAGTGTTATGATTGGCCTAATGAAATTATTTACATGGATCTCATGAAGTTCTAGTCTATTTTATTTTTTATGTTACTCAAATGTGATCCATTTGAATAATATTGTTTATAGTTTCAAAAGTATTACAATCACTTTATTATAACATTATTTTAAAAAGTATTAAAGGTCAGGTTTCAAAAGGTGGAAATGAAAAGCCTTTTTTTTTTTGTTGATTTTCATTTTTTTTATAATTGAAAATTTTCAATTTTTAAACAGATGCTTTTCATAAATCAAGTCCTTGATACTACAAGTTTTAAAATGTTATTTGTCATTAATCTTAATCCACTCTTATTATAAAATCATTAGTTGTTTAACATCAATGCTTCTCCGCTGCCGGCGGACATCTATTTTTTATATATTTTTAAATGTTTTTATTTTTATACTAATATTTAAAAATGTATTGAATAAATGAGAGACCTTTACATCGTGATATTCCATACTAATGTTATAAACGTCGCACGCTTAATCATAAAGTGACCTAACTCAAGAAAGTTGATTATTATAAGAAATCGCAAAAAACGTTTTGTCATTGATATTGAAATGTAATTTTAATGGTTTTTTATTATTTGTTTGTCTTTTTAACTACTGTTAGTTTTTAGTTAAAAAGTTGAAAATAACTGTATCTCAGTATTGGGTGGAGACATTGAAATAATTCTTGATGTTCGGGTTTCTACCGATACTAAGATATAAAAATAAAACTAAGATATAATAAAATCTAATTTACTATAATTAAATTGTATAATAAAGACGCGCGGATGGTTTTATGAGTGTTGGCGTAACATCTCTATATATCAAAAATGTCCGTCGAATTACGAAAATAAGGGGGGCGCCACATCTGCTTCATCGTGATTTGTGAATTTTATTCATACCTAACATTTCTCTACACCAACCAGCGCAATTCTGGAAGGATATTGGTCAATTCGTCTACTATTGCTACACTCATGCCATACCATTCTTCTACACCAGCGTCATTCTAGACTATTATCTGAGCTATAATGTTGGACACTTTTTCAACTTTTCTCCCATCAGAGACGTTAATGCTTATATTCTAATGTCCATAGTGTTTAGTTAATATCAGTTACTATACTTAAAGATGTTTTACTAGCACATCTGGCTGACGTTTCTTGACGTTCAATGTCTTTTACTAATGCCATCTAACGAACGTATTCCACAGTGATTCTTCATTTTTTTTAATGTTCTTTTGATTTTCCTATTTTTCGTTTTCTTATAAACCTTTCCTGAAATAAGGATTACACAATAGAAAAGAACAAAATTAAAATCGGTCACTTTTGACTTTAGCAAGACTGACGAACAGAGCAATTCATATATATATTCTGATTTCTGATTAACGGTTTAGGTGAATTTCAATTTTTATAAGGAAATTGTTAGCAGGTTATTAAAAGACAATGGAAGCTATACAGGTTTATTGACATATCCCGGATTAGTAAAACAAAGTAAACTTCACATTACAAGATGAGGGGGCGAGCAAAGACAAAACAGTCTCTTATATAGCCACTGTACAGCGCCACACGCGGCTATTACAGAAACCAAACAAACGTTCGGAAAACTTTATGTTTAATATTCCAACAGAAATGATGTATCTCTATTGTGTAAAATTATTTAAATGTTCTCCATCTATTTCGGCCAGGTGTCTAACAATTGTCAAGAACACAGCCCGGCTTTGGCCCGACGCGCTCGCGAGCTGACCGCCGCTGTGGAGCGCCTGAATAGTGCCACTGCCAAGGCCCAGACCCTTGTCACTGCTGCACATCAACGGTTTGTCACTACGTCTTTACTTTTCTTATGCATATAAAATACAAGCGGACCCAACAGACGTTGTCCTGCCCGAACGTTGGGCTACATACTATGTATTACATTCTATTATCTTATAACATTATTCCCCGTTCCAGTTGCCGTTCCGTTTCCGGTCCATTTTCTTTTCGCCTTCGCTTTGCCATTCTTTTTTGTTATATAAACTCTGTCCTAACAATAACGAACACAACAAAAAGAAATTATCCAATCTGGTGCAGTCGTTCGAAAGTTAAGCACGTGCATAAATTTCAGCGACTCATTTTTATTTGCATCAATAAATTGAGATGTAAGCTATCCTATCTTTCAAGTTATATCAAACTGCGCACGGAGTGCAAATTGGATTTAAATCTGTTAAGTAGTTTAGGAGTCCATCGCGGACAAACAACATGATGCGTAATTTATGTATATTATTTACTCAATAAGATTTACTCATTCCTTCCTTGAGAGCCTAAATGTCAGAGCACACTTAAAATATAGTAAAAGATGGTAATTAAGTAATAATTAATAATGAATAGAAACTATTATGTTAGTCCATCTCTAGTAAAGTAAGAATAATGAAGACTTTTTTAAAACATTTAGATACCTAAGAATTAGGGATTGTAATTGTGATGTAGTTAAGGTAGAAGCATAAAATTTAATCATAATTCACATAATATGTTTTCGAAAGTGACGATTTTCCTCTCTGTACCTACGTCTTTATACATCTGTACAGATTAAAAATGAAATATAACGCCCAATGTTTGTCCAATGTTGGCACCAACTTTAATCTCCCAAAAAACGTTGAATAAAAAATGAATAAATATAAATTATACTAAATGGTGAAATAATAATAAAGGGTGAAATGGGGCGCGGGTGCTAATCCCGCTTTGCGATCCGTACTGCGTGCGTTGGAAGCTGGTTGGACCGAGCGCAAGTCGCGCGCCCAACGTTTGTCCAACGCCGGGGCAGCACTGGCGCCGCACGCACGCGCCGCCGCCGGCCTCGGCGCCGCACCCGCCGCGAGAGCCGCACGAGCTGCGAGGGCCGCACGCGCCGCCAACACCGTCAAGACCGCACTGGCCCACTGGGAGAAGGTGACTTCTTCTTCTTCGCTTCCCTCTTATTGCTAGAGCGGCCGTAGTTATTGGCCTTTCATTAAACACTATAATAATGTAATGACTGTTATTAACAGCATCTTTTACCGCATGTATCATGGGGAGTGTTCCGAGAAGTTGTTCGGACTAATACAGGCAGCTGTATTCCACTACAGGACATCTCGCCACAATCGGAAATTTCACCCTCACCATCTTGATGTCTTAAAATCCACAACCGTGCGGTTTTCAAGAAACTTCTTACCTCGCACAATTCCTGTGTGGAATCAATTACCAGCGCCTGTATTTTCGAACGGATACGACTTAGGGACATTCAAGAAAAGAGCATACTCGTTTCTAAAAGGCCGGCAACGCATCTGTAATCCCCCTGGTGTTGCAGTTGTCCGTGGGCGTCGGTAGTCACTTAGGTGAACCGCCTGCTCGTTTGTTTAATAAAAAAATATCTCAAATAATGTTAAATCGTCATTACATGGTTGTAGAACTAAGGGTAGGCGTTAGTAACTGCGCCACAGTTTTCAACTAATGCGGTTACTATCGAAAATTGTATTTTGTAATGCACCAATAAACTTATTTTATTATTTATTTTTATGACACATGCTAGGTCAACTGGTTTAAGGTATAACAATATACTAGCTTACCCAGTAGACTGTGTCCAATTCTAACGTTGGCTTACTCTTACTATTGATATTGTATATAAAAAATTCAGCGCCATCTATTGGTCGCTTGTCCCACCCACCGCTAGGCGCTCCTGTGATATTTAAATTTGAAGCCTCTCATATCTTATACGATACTTGCCTCATTCAAAAACTATTAGAAAAGTTTTTGGATGGATATTAATATTATGTTTATAAAAAGTCCTTCACAAATAATACATTATTTTAGAACAATTTTGATTAAATTTGATTTTTATTAAAGGTTATACTGAGCCAACCTTAAAAGATATATATGTTGTTGCGGACTTTTATTTAGACATTTAAAGGGGAAAATTTCTGTCATACATGATTTTCGCGAAACTTTAACCGTTTACGCAGCGCATGCAGCGGGAGCTCTCGAGAGGGAAAAACGCTCCCCGATTATGAAACGTTCTTCATTGGTGCTCCGCTCCTATTGAACTATATATATATATATATATACTATATTTTGTAATTATATAATTATTTTATATTAGATTGTCTTCTAAAAATAATAATATGCGATATCACTTTTGGCAACATAATCACGTTAATTGTGCTGTTGAAATAATCTCTATAGTTTATTTATTTGTCACGCAGCATTCGTTTGTAAACAAATTTGTTTTTTTTTTAATTTCAGGCGTGTATCTTGGCTCAAAAATATTCTCTACAAGTAACACCGATTGAGGAGTCGTTAATGGAAATGTTGCATCCAGAAGGAAATATCGATACACACTGGGTAAGTCTTAAGTGGGTTCGTATTTTCCTTTTTTTTTTATTTCACAAGGGGCAAACGAACGGGCAGCAGGCAGCTAAGTGCCTACCAACGCCCTTGGACATCCTTACGACCAGGAGACTAGCAGATGAGTTGGCGGTCTTTAATGACGGGTTTAGGCCACCGGGAAGTCTCACAAACCGAACGAAACGCGACAACAATACCATCACTTGAAGTGACAGCATTGCCGGAAACACGCGGGACGTAAAAAGAAAATTTGATAGAGAGGTTTATAGTCAGCAGAAATCTGCTAAAAACGGATTTTTTTATAGGGCCAGATGAAGGATTTTATAAGGACCTCGCAAAGTATATCAGAATGGGCACGACCATCATCGTTAAAGATAACAACTAGGAAGGAAGGTATCTTGCAATTTTAAGCGGACTAAGTCGCGGGAAACCACTAGTTCTTTTATAAAAGTATGATATTATAAATTGAGTATGTTATGAGAGGTACTGGACTGCAAGGTATACGTACTAGAAGTAATTAACCACTAATTAGTAAAAATGGTAACCTATATTCAAAAAGAGCGTCCTAGATAAGATAAGTAATTGTCATTGCTGGCTTACAGCCGCTACCGATAATTCGTTGCGATTTAACTGTGCAGTTAAATCGAAAGTTAAAGCAAGCTCCGTAAAGAACTATTTATTCATAAATTTGCTTACAAACAATAGTACATGAAGTCCAGTCAAGACATTGCAAATTAATATAAGCTTATTATTACATTACAATAATAATTTATAATATGTCAATCATTTTAATATAGAAAAAAAAAAATAATTTATAGCCTTTGTCGTGTATCAGATACGGAATCCTTCCATATAGCCGTGTGTTGATACGCGCTTGGCCATTTTATATTATATAAGATTTTACCGACAAATAGACTCAAAATTATACATAATATCAAGTATATAACATTTATAAAAACATACAAGAATAGGTAAATCAAATTCTACTCTCTGCTTATAACTTTACTTTTTTTACTGTCTCACTCTTTCTACTCAATAAAATATAGTGATCTTTAAGATACGAATGGGATAGAAAATAACTGTCATTGGCCATTTTTATTTACAAAAGTTGCTTAGAGCACATCCAGGGGGGTGCAGGAACCGTGGGGCTGGTTACCGCTGCAAGCAGTCAGCGGCTATTTTTCTTCATAATAAAAGCCACCATCCCCGGGAGCCTCGGCCCGCGCAATAAGAGCATATAAACGCTCTAAACGATTTAATTTGTAATTCGTTAATATATTTTAACCATTTATTCTATTCTTATAGCAATAAGAAATTTTTGGTAAAATCGTGTAACCTTTTTCTTTTTATTTTTATTTTAACAAAGTACTTAAAACATAAATTACACGATAATACGGAAGATATGCGATGTATTGTCATGGAGTATTCGAATAAAACGTCAGTTAGTATTATCCACGGCTTATTTCGTATCTCAGCACTAGCATATACCTTAGTAACTTACATAATATAGTCTATATTATGTAAGTTACTATCTATTTAGTCCTATTATTTATAATCTTATCACCTCATAATTTTTCCATTGTCATCTTCATCTGCATCATCATCTTTATCATCACCATGTTCATCATTATCTTCGTCGTCAACATCTTCTTCTTCATTGTTATCTTCATGTTCATCATCAACATCGTCATCTTCGTCGTCAACATTTTCTTCTTCTTCCTTGTCTTCTTCATGTGCATCATCATTATCATCATCATCGTTGTCGTCATCATAATCATCATCAAAAAAGTGAATAACTCGGTTCAAACTCCCGGACCATGGGCCAATGATACAAGCTATTAAAAAAGCTTAATTATAGCGATAGTTAATATTATATTAGACATATCTTATATTCTTTATTTTAAGAATCATAACATCTATTAAATTCATAATGGATATCCTTCTTCCTAGAGTTGTCCCGGTTTAGTACCAGGGTTCGCTTTAATTGTTGGATGTGACTATGGGCCCAGTTAAGATGCAGTGATCTTCTGGTAGGAATACGGAACTATAAAAATGAAACTGGACGTTTTTCCACATACCGCAAGCTTAATGGTAAACTGACCAATTACGTTTTAGGTCTAAAGTGAGTTAATGATACAGGCAGCATCATTTCAATGACCTCTATCAGCCAATATAAGAATAATTTCGACATCTCCATCCAACACTGAGATACAGCTATTTTTGTCTTTTTAACTAAAATAGTTTTTTTTTATATAAAAAGTCAAACAAACAATAAAATATAATTAAAATAAAATTTCAGGAGCATTCGGCGCTTCAATGACTAATTAAAAAATATAATTTTTTAATATAATGTCGTTTTTTTCGAATTATAATTGGAATAAGCTATTATGAGTTAGGTCAGTTTACTATTAAGCATGCGATATGTACTCCATTTAATAACCTCGTAAAAACTTCCTAAAAAGTGGATAGTTACATAATACTAGCAGACCCCATAGACGTTGTCTGGCCCGAACTTTGGTTCGTTTTCTATTAGTCAATTCACCAATCTCCTTTGTCTTTTCCATAAAACGTGACACTGGCCGAAAGGGCCAGTACTAACGCCATCTATTGCAAAGTAATTCTGCATTTTTTAGTATTTTGAAATAACCTTTGTTCTTTTTCTTTCTTTCTTTGTCTTTTTTCTTTCTTTCTTTCCTTAAAGACCTTCCGAGAAATAAGGGGATTAAAACAAAACAAACATAATGAATAACGAACAACTATTGATTTATATATAGATAAATTTAGATAAATAATAATACACTGCTACGCGTAAAAATACCACATAGATATCCGAATTTGCACAATCATCTGATTTACGAGGAACTTTTCGCTTCGTATTTTACGAGTCTGGATACTTTTTAGCATAATATTTACGATACAAATGCCAATTTGATTTAAGTCTACAAAGTTTGAATTTTACAACATTTGGAACTTTAAAAATAATAGCAGACTTCAAGTCAAGTTACGTTACATTATAATTACAGATTTTAGTTACATTTATATCTAGATAGATACCTTAATATTATTTGTTGAGAGAACATTTCTAAACTATCTTGATGTATTTAAAAACTTTGTATATTAAAAACTTTATCAATTAGAAAGTTGCAATAGTTATTATAGCTAAACTATCTGTTTCTTTAATCCTAAAAAAGGAAATGATGAATCATGATCATCTGTTCTCAATTTTGAATACAAAAGTTTTAAATTGTACTCGAAATTGTCTAGTTTGTAAAAAGTACAAAATTTAAAGTATATTTCCATAATTATACCGGAAAATTCGTAGACGATCAGAGCTGCAAGAAAAATTAGATAAAATTTATTCTAGCTCCTTTTGCTTCTAAAATTTAAAAAATAGATTTATTTTTTATTTTTTGCAGATTCAATTTTATAATTTATTAAATTTCTTATAATAATAGTACAATTACAAATTACATAGCAGTACAAGCTTTATACAAAATATATGACTAATACCAAAATAAAAATTGTTTTCAATTAAATTGCAGTTTTATCATCGTGTTAAGATGGCAATCGCTCATTTCAGCAGTTATTCATAGAGCTTGCTATATTGTTCGATTTTACTGCACAGTTAAATCGTAACAATTAATTTTACACTTAAATCAGTATATGTGTAGTGGCTATAAGATTCCCTGCCTTTATAAGTTTTAAGCAATATCCTTACTCAATATATAACTTACAAAGGTAAGTAATTATGGTCGTGAAAACATACATATTTCTAAACATTATCTCATTACATAATATGATGATAATATTTGCTACTGCTTCTATTTTTCTGTGTTGTGTTCTTCTATGTCATAAAATAAAACTTTACACGGATCGGTTTTACTTTCATTTCTTGCCTAAACATAATTTGAACTTATAAATATGTCTACAGTTGCCGATGGAATTGGAGATGAAAAACTTAAACATTGGTGTTGACTACTGAAAACAATAACCTTATTCGTGCAATTTTGCAAAAGTACTAAAATAACTTGTAAAATTGTACACATTTTTTAAACATGTAGAAAAAAATAATGCACACTCTTTTCTATACAACAATGTCGTAAATTCAACGCAATAACATACTGTAACTGTTTTATGCAAATTTGTGCAAAGGTTTTAAGTACCGATTATCTATTCTAATGAGTGTAAAACTATAAATATAAACTGGACTATATAACACACGGACGTCTGTTCCTAAGGTAGACAACTTAATGCCTGTGTTATAGGTAACAGCCGCCTGTTACTTTTATCTAGTGACTATTAATAGACTTTTTCATATGCCCAAAATAGAAATACTGTAAAAAGAAGGATCTCTTTTTTTCAAAGCTTTCAAATCTCTATTTTAATGTTTATTATATATTAAACGAGTCGTTCTTCCCTTAAATTTATTTTGCGCATTTTAAAAACGATGAAGTTATTTCGAAATGCGAAACGTAAAAAAATATGGTTTCTTCAGAGAAAAATAAAAACCGTCGAAATTCAATAAAATCATTATATTCAACGCAAATCAAGTCTCGGGTTTTAGTATTTATTAATAAATAAGAAAGATCGCAATTTACATTAAATTATCTTACAGTAATAACTTAAGTAATATATATAAGTACGAATTTACTAGAGCCCTACAAATTATACACAAAACATGTCGCTAACTAGACAAACATTTCTAGTTAATGCGCGAAAGGCTATCGAAGATGTTACTATTATGACGTTTTTGTCGAATTATTAGGGGCATTATAAGTCGTAGATGACAAAACGATTTCTCAAAAATCAGCTTTTTTGAGTTAGGTCAGTTTAATATTAAGAATGCGATACGTACTCTTATTGGCAAATTCAAAGAGCATATCGTTTATTCATGTCAACTTACGCTTTAGCTAGAAGGCGTTACTTAATGAGTTCAATTATCGTAAAGCTTCACAGTAATAAAACAAAATTACGATAGACTTAAAAAAATGACAAAATATAATTGACCGGTTATATTTGCCCATATATATTGTGTCTTTATTCGGTGGCCGGTTAGATGTGCCTATATACATATTGTGTCTTTATTCGGTGGTCGGTTTAATGTGCCCATATAAATATTGTGTTTTTATTCGGTGCCTGGTTAAATGTGCCTTTATAAATATTGTGTCTTTATTCGGTGGCCGGTTAGATGTGCCTTTATAAAATTTATGTCTTTATTCGGTGGCCGGTTAGATGTGCCCATATAAATATTGTGTCTTTATTCGGTGGCCGGTTAGATGTGCCTTTATAAATATTATGTCTTTATTCGGTGGCCGGTTAGATGTGCCTATATAAATATATTGTCTTTATTCGGATTGATTCTTAAGACGTCCATCGAACGTGTTGACAAATAAATCTGATTTCGAAATTAGTGTCGGGCGAATGTGTAAAAGATATAAATGGTTAGAGATAGTGTCATTTGCATGCAAGAGACGCGGGCGCCAACCGTGATACGCATGCTACGGGCTAAGGACATTGGCTGTTACATAAGACTGTTGACCTGCTTATACTTTGATATTACTGGTGTCCTAGTGAGGCGCGGATCCACCGTGCTGGGCACGATGGGCATGCCCACCACCCTTGTGTGATCAAAATTTCAGAGTCTATTGAGATCTAAAACCTGATGACATTATATCCAATACCTTACAAACGGAAACAAAGTTGCAAAATCATACGTTTTATAGACTTATCCTTTGCAGGAATGCACTATAGCGATCACAATCAAGTTTATACGCCGACTGGCATTTGGGCGAAAAACGACCGAAAATTGAGTGGCTGTGCCCACCAGCTTTTTTGAAGGCCGGTTCCGCGCCTGATCCGTACATGTATAGCCACTTTGATGATCTGTATTTCCTTTAAAAATGTGATAAGTTTGTACATGCAATAAAATAAATAAAAATACGAGACGTATCTCAGGAAGAATTCTTACTCTTCATAGGAAGAAGTGCAGTAAGTTGCTTAGCACCATTATTTATATTAATATATAAAGCTGAAGAATTAGTTTGTTTGTTCACTTTAACGCACTAATCTCAGGAACTATTGGTCCGATTTGAAAAATTCTTTCAGTATAGGGTAACCCATGCAACGAGCAAGGCTACAGGCTATATAACATCACGCTAAACATTTTCACCTAATGAATGTCGCTTCCCAGCGTTGTACGCGGAGATCTTACAAACTACGCAACGGACTTTAATGCGGTTTTCACCAATAAACAGAGCGATTCAAGGAGAAGGTTTTATATCTATTATACATTTGTGTTATAGAAGATTAAAGCCGAGAATTTCAATTATTTGTAACGAGCTGTCGTAAAAAAACGTATTTTATGCGCTGACGTCGCGTGCGCTGGCTAAACCTTACGAGATAGAACAAAATAATGTACTAAGGAATTGTAAAACTTAAAGAGATCTAAAATAAAGTCCACTATACGATATGTCTATCTCCTAAATATAACCCACAGGAACCATTTTTATCTTTTAGGTATTACAAAAAAATAATGAACTATTTACAAAGCTATTTTAAAGAATACCGTATTTATCCTTAGCGACCAATAGATGGCGCTATGTTTTTGATTGTCAATATAAATAGTAAGCCAACGTCGGTGCAGGTAAAGTCTACCGGGTCCGCTAGTACTATATATTATGTTGCTAAGCAATAAATGCAACATAGTACATACAAGTCGTTCTATGTTCTACT
>JANCMC010024009.1:5123584-5147713 GCA_024363005.1 Charaxes varanes | reverse complement strand
TACGCTTTGACATAGTCCAATACATGTGTGTGTAAATGGTGTAAATTCTTTGGCATTAGTGTACGTGTGGTTTTATTTTAATAATTTATTGTATTAATATTGCATATTATAAAAAAATATTAGCATTCGCATACCTATATGAATTACATTCGTGCCAAATTTCATACTCTCTCGTCCGCGCAATTTTCGTGAAATTTTTATATATAATAATAGTACCTAAAAAAAGCTTCGCCTATTAATATAAAAATATGTGCTACAGGCTTTGAATCATGTTTGGTGTCAATAAATCAAATGACAAGGAATAAATGCGGCTATTTCATCTTCCATTATGGCTAAAATAATAAATTACTTTGTATGTAGTAAGATTGAGAAACGTTTATATGAATACAATAAAATTATTATTAGTCAAAATGGACCTTAATCAAGGTAAAATAAGCCTGGTAAGTGCGAGTCAGACTCGCGCACTAAGGGTTCCGTACCATCACGGAATACTGTAGCAGGTTATTTTAAGATTTATTCCTTTTATAACATTTCTTTTAATTTGGCAGAGTCATTAATGTATTTGTGTTACACGATATATGTAGCTTCTTGCCGAATTTCCTAATTCCAGGTCAACGGGAAGTTCCCTATAATTTTTGGTCTCTTTTGCAAATGTATGAGATTGTGATATAAACAGCCATATCTCATGATTGCTTTTACTTGGAGGGTAGATTTTTTCACATCTTCAAGGTATCGTAGATCTCAGTATTTGGTATAAATTTCAACTTTGAAGCTGAACGCCTTCCTGGGAAAAAGGGTCTTGACAGACTTACGGGCAACGAAATAATCTTGTTTTTTTTTTAAGGTGCGGAACCCTAAAAATAAATACATGTTTAACTAGCAGGACTTGAACACTGGTTTCGTCCCGTTATTTGCCTACAGAGTTAATAACTCCTTTTACAGAGAAAAAAAATTACTCGTTGATAATACTGGGCTATTTGTAAATTTGTTAATAGTTTCGCCGTGACCTACACCGCGGGCCACAAGGAATCGTGACGGAGTACAGCGGGCAGAATAATCTGCTTTCTAAGTCAATTCTTAGCCTTTACCTCCACTACAATAAGAATCAAAATGTATCGTGAAATAGCAGATATTAGCAGTTATGTAAGGGCATTCCTAAGTTAAGACAGGCTTTGACAGAAATGCAAATAACGTGCCAACTTCTCATTGTCAGACGTGTGGTTATTCGGAGCAGTATTTTGAAGGACAACATTTAGATAGTTGGTGGAATCAGACATAAATATATATACATTTTTTAATTAGTCTGTACTGTCCCGCTGCTGGGCAAGGGCCTCACCTCTCTTAGATCACCTTCCTCTATCCAGAGCTAACCCAATCCACTCCTTTCCCGCAAAGGCGTCCAAGTCGTCGCGCCACTATTATAAATTGAATATTAAAAACAGAAACTCTTTGAAAAGGTATGTTAAATATTAATTCTTTTAACATCAAAATACCTTATAAAAACAACATCAATGCCCTCATCTTTGTATTTACTAAGGAATTTCGGAAGACCGAATCAGTACTTACTTAGTTATCCTATGGCCTTTCAGCTCTAGGGTGTGCATAACAATGTTCTTTGTCCCCGTCTATTGCTGTAACTTTACATCCTATAATGTTTCATAAACTTGATGATAAAGGCCTTGAGAGTTATGAAAATGGCAGATAAATAAGAAAGTTTATTTAAATTTGAATTCCGAACATATTACCAGAAAAACAACAAGCATTGCACTATTCCATTTGTGCTTCAATACACATTTCGCGCCAAAGTAGCATCACCAGAAAATATACTTTATAACGGTTGTTTGTAACCTTATAAGACTTTCTTTACGAAGTAATCTATTTTTTCGTGATTTAATATAACATATAAACGCAAAATAAAAACTGATTATGCATGATTATAAGCTTATAAAAATTTTATTACCTTTTCCTTCTTTTATTAGAGGCCAGTATTTTGTCTGGTTAAAAACACAAAGAAGGCATTTCCTTCAAGAAGAGAGCGTCCAAAAAATAAGAAAGATACTTAACGTGCCCTATATACGATATATTCTTGAAAACCCTACAACAAGTGTAACCTGTAAGAAACATAGTCAAGTTTTTTGTGAATTGATAATTAATTTCGAAAAGAGTGATAGTTTCTTTTTAAATCTATATCTATAGATAAAAAATATGTTAAAAAGTAATTAAAAGTATATTTTCAACGATCGAGTCCGGTCCTGTCGTAACCTTTAGCTCGCGGCGATCGGTTTAAAAATAAAAGAAGCCGCGTTAATATTGTATCTTATGGTGCGTTTGGTAGGCCGCTACTGCAGGTGCGATGCCCTGTCCGCTTACCTCAACCTAACTATACATATAGTATATGATCATCTTTTATGTTACACTTAAGCTAGTCTTTGCCTAATCTTTACATAGTTTACATAGGGTAAAACGAAATCGCTTCCATTTTGTTGTATTAGATCTTTAAACCGCGACGGATTTTATTGCGGTCTTGATCGTTAATCAAAGAGACTTAAGAGGATTCATATACGCACTTCGGGAGGTACCTGCACCTTAGGGTGGGGAGGACTGATGAGGGGTGCAACGTGTAACTAACCCGACCCTATAGGTGAGTATAATATTTGTATTAATAAAATTCCTTAAATGGAATAAAATAACAAATGGCGTGCATCGTCTAATAGGACCCGCAATACGTCGTGAATGTTGTAACCCAAGATCTTTTAGAGCGTTGGAGATAATGAGTTTTTACAAATATATAATTTTTAAAGTCCCTAGTACATATAGCGACAACTTATTAATACAGGTGGTTAATTCCTTAAATATATCTCAGAACATTATAAGGTTAAAGTATTATTATATTAGGCATAAGAGTTAAAAGTTCTGAAGAGAAAGTTCTTCGTATAGAAGGTATTCGCCACTCGGAGTCAGAGAGATGTACCACATTACTAGGCCCTGGATAGAGAGCAAAAGATGTCATAATAGTAGTATCGATTCGGAAACATATGTGAAAAATGAAAATGCTCTCTAAAATGCTTTTTGGAAAAGTCATCTGATATAGTACGAATCAGCAGAATATCTTGGTCACAAGTAATTTTATATTTTCCATATTTAATATTATTTTGAGTATATTTACGCATATCTGATGTAATGAAAATAATCTTTCACTAATCCAATTTAAAAAAATGACCCTGACCAAAGTATTTCTCCGTTTTTGGGGAAATTCTGAAAAAAGAATTGCACCTATAAACAATTTTCAAACTTTATATTTTGTCTATAATTATTGTTTAAGTTTAAGCGCGAAAAAATTTCAAATTGTACATTATGCAAACATATACCTTTATGATTAGTAATGTTTACCAAAAATATTTCTTACGAAATCTCGTTATTACCCTACGAATAGTTGTAAGTTGAAAGCATAATAAATTTTAGTAAAAACCGCCACCAAAGCACAGCACTACACTGACTTTCCGATGTGCCTCAATGCACGTTTCGCTTCGACACCGAAGCATCATTCTCCTGATGATACTTCGGTAGACATCGGATATAGTCTACAAAGGTTATTCGTAAAGTCTTACGCTTTACATTTCCACTTTAGGTTTCAAATTCAAGGAAATTTTAAAATTTATAACGATATTGATAATTAATTAAATTGTTTTGAAAAAGTTTTTAAATAGTGATAGATTTTAAAGAGTGATGATAGAGTGTTCGTTATACTTCTTCAATTACATATCCTGCTTTCCTATCGTTTGTACACAGTGCAGCCATACTCACAAGGAAAATTCTACAGAACTCAATTATGTCTAGTTTTGGAATTGCAGTCAATTCACTATTAGATGAAACAAGTGATGGTTGGGTATCAGCTGTCCCAAATACTAGATCACCACGCCTTACTTAAAGAAAAGTATTAGCACAGATTATAAAACTACATGCAGATAGATGCAGGGCACCGAACAAAAAGTGTTGCCACTTATTTACTTATGTGTGCTTAATGATTAGCTGGAACACCTTCGAGACACGTGCGCCTGTATGCGGCTAATGATACCAGAAATAAAAAATACACCCCATACCTTTTTAAATATTTTCTTACCACAATAGCTATTAATTTTTTTTTAATTAATTGCATTAATATGAATGCAAATTTGTATAAACAAATAGAATAATTTGCTTGGTTAAAATAAATAACAAAACACTTATTTTTCGTATGCACAGTACAAACTCTTTATATATAAAGCCAGTCAAAGTGGATAGTTTATTATAATTTACTAATTCACTACCGTATGAAAGTTTTATTTAAGCACCTGTATTAGAAATTAATCCTTGAATCACAGTGTACAACATTGCGCAGACGGATGGGTACGAAACTTGGCTGAATTATAAGTTTTATATAGAGGAGAGTCTCAAAATGGTTATATTTTATAAATACATGAAATTATTAAGTTAAAACCACACGCACACCAAAGCCAAGCTATTTACACGCACACCTGTATATATTTTGCTTTAAAAGTGTCCAAGCCAAGTTATGGTGACCGTATGTACATAAATTATATAAAATATAACAATATCCTTGTGCAAAGAATTAAAATTTTGTATATAAATTTAAATAAGCGTATTATGGTCCGCAAATCGTAAAAAAATTGGCCTAATTTCGACCGAACAGCCTTCTCTAGTATAAATTTTTCAGACGATTTGAAAAAATGTATCCGTGATATAAAATATGTTTTTAATGAATATTTACGGGATAAAAGGATTTCAAAAATGTTACAAAAATTCAAGGTTTTTTTTATTAAGTCGTATCAATGTCATGGATATAATATTATTGCCTGATCTCGCTTCTGGTCTGTTTTTAAGCAGTTTTCTTCCATGAAGTTAATATTCCGTCAAAGTTCTACTCTATCTGCCATCACGATACCTAATTAAGTGTCCTGCCCATCGGCATCGCCACTAATAGCTTAAATGATAGTATATGATTTGTTGTATTGTGTTGAAATAAGTGAGTTTTAGTTTTAATTGCATAAACCAGGGGTCGGAAACCTTTTTAGACAGAAGAAACAAAAATAACAATTTGAAAAATTTCTAAGTTTTTAAACAGTCACAAAAACTTTTCATGCCAACAACAAATATTAATTGCGTAAATAAAGTTTTTGATAAAAAGAAACGAATCTATTTATTCATAAGAAAAATATCTACTTATCCATATATAAGTAGCATTTTTCAAAACAGTTATAATATTATTAAATAACCTTTCTTAATAAAAACCGACTTCAAATTAAAGTGGGACCACACGGGAAGAGCTAGTTTTAAAAGTATCATCAAAATTGTTTCACTAGTCGAAATTCCTGAGGTAACAAACAAAAAAAAATCAATCTAGTCGCATTGAAACCGCCTCCTTTTTTGAAGTCAATTGAGAACTATAACAAATGAATTAATATTCATTAAAAAAAAGTAATCTTTATCTATTTTTTTAATATGTGTTTTATTAGTTATAAAAGGTTTAATATAAATCGAAATGAAGATATCATTTTTACGTTTCTTTAAAACGAAATATCTATATTTTCACATCATTATTAGCTTTAAAGAACACGTAAACCGTCGAAATTAAAACAACCAAAAATAAGTACCAATTTGTTTTTATTATAAAAAAGTCTATAATAAAATGGAAATAAATATAATTTCTTATCCTAGATACAAAATTCTTCTTGTGTAATTTTCGTTGCGATATTTTAGAATAACTTTGCCCGCGTCTTCGTCCGCGTAAAATTAGGTAAAAACAATAGATTTCAATTTTAGAGTGATGAAATATAATAGATATATATGGTCTCTCTAACACTCAAAGAATTTTTAAAATCCGACCAGTTCTTCCTGAGATTAACGCTTTCAAACAAACTCTTCAGCTTTATATATTAGTATAGATATTACAAACATATAGGTACTTTAAATTTATTTATAGAGATTTAATAAGATCAATATATATGGACAATCTATGTTAGTATCAATTTAATCAATTTAAGTAAAAAACCGATTCCTATTTAATATAGTTTTATCAAAGCGATGACTTTTAAATTCGGTTGCGTTACTTTCACGATAATTGGAGAATTTTGCGTCGAGTATCGCCTTAAAACGTACCAGTGTAAGGTGAAATCTCTAGCGGTAACGTTGTAACACTGATCAATCTTCATACAAATTGAAGTAAACTTTACCAACGCGTAAAAGTTAGAAAAACTCGCACTAAGCACTCAGTTACATGGATCGTGGTTTCGACTGGTTTGCGTGAGATGCGGTGTGTCAGGTCAAATTTCATGGGCAGTATCTGTCTACCCTCTATTTTGTCTTGCAGACAGATGCTTAAAAAGTTCCTTTTTCTTTTATAAAAAAATTACACCGAAACGCGACAACAACACCATCACTTGACGTGGCAGCATTGCCGCCACTTCACACGGATCTTATGTGAGAAAGATGTACTGATACCCGGATGCGCCGGCACAAGTCGGCTGCAGACCAAAGGAACTGCAAGCGTGACGCCACCTTTATTGAAATGAGTCGAAATTCCGGCAAGACGACGTCTGCCGGATCTGCTTGTCTTCTACGTAGAGGGTGGGCCAAGAATTCGTTAACATTTAAAAAAATCGTTTATATAAACCTTTCGACATACTTTAAAAATTGTTTCGACTTCTAGGCGAGTACCAAAATTTTCGATTACTCGTTGGCCCACCGTATATATAAATAAAATTATTCGTTTGGTGACGTCATAAATTAAGTACTAAATTAGATCACTTCTTACTTCTTTCTTTGACTGGCTCATTGGCGCAGTGGGCCTGCCTTCCGTACCGGGACTCGTGGGTTCGATTCCCGCCTCGAGTCTGGGTGTATAGTCTATATTTATATATTTATGTATAACAGGCGCCTGTTGACTATAACACAGGCATTAAGTTGTCTACCTAGGCACAGACGTCCGTGTGCCTTATAGTCCTGTATATATTTATTATTATCATTCTTTAACTATTTCTTTAAGTTCGAGGTTATTATGAAGACAAAAAGAAGGGTTAGAGTCCTCCACAAAAATATTACATACTTGTACCATAGAATTTGGACAAAATCATTGCTTCCAACGCGACGAAGTTGCAGGCTGTCACTAGTATGTCATAGAAACTGTATTTATGTCATTTTCTAACGCGTGTTTTACAGAAGTAAGCTGTAAATTGTAGTCGCGTATGGTAATATTGTAATTGTAGGTTTTCAACGTCATAGAAAGCGAGCGTAGTAAAAGTGGTGTATCAGGTAATCGTTTTTGAAAAATCCGTTACATTTATTATTAAAAATAATTAATAGGTACATGATATATAAAATAATTTATCTATATATAAAATAACTAGCCACTTATCCCGCGGTTTCGACCGCGTAAAATTGCAAGAGCCCTTAGACCTCAGGTACTATCGAAAAATCCGTTCTTAGCGGACACCGTCTAACTTTAAACCCTGCCTCATCTTTGCACGTCCCGCTATTTTCGAGATTTCCTGTTGGTGACCCTTCGAAATTATATTTATAGATTTCTAATATAAAATAATTTATTATGTAAACTATTTTATACGACGCACAACATAATATGTCGGAGAGTGTAGAATCTCTTTATTATTTGGAAGCATTCCTTTGGTTAAAATGTCGGTGAAGTTGGTATGGCGAAATGCCAACATAAGTTTGTAATGAAAGTGTTATGTTACTTAATTGATTTTATCCGACTATAACCAAGACTCCGTCCAAAAATATTCTGGACTATTTCTTCATTTTCAATAATCTATTAAAACGCAGTGTTGGCTCGACTCAATTTTATTTGACTGTGACCAATGACACGGAACAACAACCATAAATCACTGCAAACAATTAGCATAGAATAAATCTATAGTACGTAAGTCTAAGCAAAGTGGCGCTACTTACATTTAGGGTTATTTTGTTACACATATTAAATATAATTAATATCATATATATAACCATGTACTTTTTCACTGTACAAATTATTTTTACTATTTGCGAATGTTATTTTGTTTACAGTTATGTTTTTTTTTATTTTGTTATAATATTTGGGGTAGCGTAACAGTGACCTCTTTTCCTTATATCGGAGTTAGACATACCTTCATATGAATGGTCATGTAGTGTGGCCGAGTACCTTGTGTAGCGTCACATAGTTTTGTAGTACTTTATAGTCTTCAAGGACAAAAATGTACAAACCCTTTGAGCTATGTCTGGCTCCGGCATTACGCTTATCCAATATCATATAAATAAACATGCCGGCTGACTGCGTTATAGTTACCTTTCCTATCCTCTGAAGCAGTGATTTTGTTATAAGAGGCAGCCTATTATTCTCTCTTTCTCAGTTCCATAACAAAGGAACTTACACAACGTCTCAAGAACTCAATGGTGCTTGGTTTGAACCCAGAATCCCGATGAAACGGCGACGTGCCCACTCTTAGCAGAAGTTTTACAAAAGTCACAAAACTCAGGCTTAGCAAGAATATCAAGCATAACCGAAAAATATATTC
The DNA here is from genome assembly GCA_024363005.1 of Charaxes varanes. Lineage (NCBI taxonomy): Eukaryota > Metazoa > Arthropoda > Insecta > Lepidoptera > Nymphalidae > Charaxes > Charaxes varanes. The sequence goes on along the minus strand of JANCMC010024009.1, from coordinate 5,139,149 downwards.
TTTTTTTAAACAGAAAAACACCGGATCAGATAACTCAAACATACATTAAGTCCACATTTTCAATTAATGAACAATGTAAGTTCGCCTTTTCTACCGTTATCAGATATTAATAACTTCAAATGTCTATTAAGTAAGGAATTAAACACAAATATTAAAATATTTGGAACGTCAAAATTTTATGAAACATTCCGACACTTCCTCGCATTTCCAAATGTTTCCTTCAAATTGTCAAATTATATTAAAGTTTTAATTGTATCGCAAATTTAACGGAATGTAACGAGAGAATTTGAGATGGAAATCTGACAAGTGGAACGTTAACAAAGGTTTGGCGTTGACACGAATTTGGAAACGCTTTTACAATTAAACACTTACATATTTTGGTAAAATTCTCTCAGCATTTGAAGGCAATAAGCTACAGGTATTTATTACGACTAAGGGATTTCAAGGAACAAGAAGAAACGTGAAATGTTTAAAAATACTCCGAGCTCAGATCGGCCGAAGTGAAGACAACTTGTTCATCTGGGGATGCCTGAATGACTCTATCTTGGGTTATTTGAGTGGAGCGGTTCCCCAGTAAACGGAACACCGTATACCGGGCCTTTCTTGCCCCCTACCACCAGTACCCGGGGAGATCTGATAACGTTTCTCGTGTGAATGACTTATGGGGACAAAAAAGCATACACAATTACCAAAGGCCGGCAATGTATCTGTGAGCCTTCTAATAGTGCAAGTTGATCATAGCCATCAGTTATCACTTATAATCAGGTAAACAACCTAATAGTTTACCGGTTATGTAATTTAGCCTAAACTGTCCCACATTGGTCGTTGGCCCATTTTGTGTTGAAATTCGAAACATGTGTATTAAATAAAACGTTCTTAAATAAATTATTAAGTAAATCTATGTATTATTCTTTCATTTGACAATGGGCTCGTAAGTAAACGGCAGCTTTTAGAAATGAAGCTTTTTGTATAGTTGACCTTTAACAAAGTTTCTGCAGCTTTACGAGTAGCAAAATTGCGATGTGGGCTATTTGATATTGTCGGCAAACTTTTTCTAACATTCTTTATTAAAAACTATGTTTTTTTTTTTAATTTTGTCGTGGTAAAGCTTTTTGTGGCCTTTTTACCTGAGTACATATGTAGAATATTAAATATAGTTCTATGTTATACTGGCTTCAATCACGTAGTTCAATTGGCTATACTTAGAAGATATTAAGTTAATATGTCTAGTCTATTTTTCTTTCTTTTTATTTCACCTGATTTATTTATAGATAAAAAAATGAAACTGAGCTGTTTTTTTTTACAAAATACGAGTATTGCCGCGTGCAAAGGTAATATTAGATTACTGATTTGTCATCGTCAAGTAGTCAGTTATGTAAGAAGAAACAAATAAATTTTTATTGGAAACCAAAACCACTTACTTAGATTTTTTAGTAGATAATGGAAAGTTCTAAAGTCTGTCCAATAGTTCCAAATATATTTTTACTCAAATAATCAAGAGTTAAGATTTTTTTCTCGTTTAGAATATTATAATATGTATGTTGCATTCTTTTGAATCTGAATGCTAGGATATAGAAAATAGGATAATAGAAAAAAAAAATCAAGTTTTTGACTTACTATTCTGATTGGTATAATCGAAGATATAGATAAATATAATAAAATAAAACAAATCAAACAAGATAACTAAATAAGCTTCCCGTAATTTGAAGTCACAGTAAAGATAGACCAAATTTTTTTTAAAGCGCGAGTTGTCAAGAGAGATTAATGCCCCCGAAAGAACGGGAAGTGATTACACTATTTCGGAGGTGTACAGAGACAGTTTTAAAGAGATGTCTCGATTATGATCGAAAATATTTTCGTTTACTTCGTTTTCCGTTAACTTCTGGATTTTCATTTACTTCATTTAATTTAGAAAAGAAAGTATCGATTGAACTGCCGCGCATCACTAATTCACTACTAATAATTAACTCCATGCATTTGTTTGCGTCGATTTCACAATATAATTGCGGTATAGTTCGTTGTATTGTGTAAACTCATAAACTAATTATGTGCGCATTTTTTTTTCAACTCCAGAATCAATATAATTGCGTCGGTGCCTTTACGGGTGGAGGTGCCAGCAACATCGGCATGCAACCTGTCATTTTTGGGCCCAAAAAACATTCCTTTGTCCCTAATTAGATGATTGACACATGGCTATTTATTACGAGGCAGGAAATGTTTTTTTTTGTCCTAGTCAGTATATTATATTTATGAAATAATATTATTTTAACTAGCTTTTTCCTAACTGCGCAAGGATTGTATTTTTGCGGTGCTTAGGCCCTTTGGAAGAGGTAAAATAATTGAAAATTGTACACTAAACAGTACATTTTAGATTGACATATCGCACGCTTAATAGTAAAGTGACTTAAATCAAAGTAGTTGATTTTTGGGAAATCGCAAAAAACGTTTTGTCGTTTACGACTTATTCTGTTCATAATTAGATAGAAGCGACATTATAGTAGCAAATTGTGTATCTATATTATAGCTAATGAAGTGATAAATAATATTGAAATGTTATGTTCATGATATTTTATTATTTGTTTGTCTTTGTAACAAAAAACTATTTTGGTTAAAAAGACAAAAATAGCTGTATCTTAGTGTTGGATGGAAATTTCGAAGTAACATTCAGACGATGCTGCCTGTAACTCATTTGAGACGCAAGACCCAAAACACAATCGGTCAGCTTAGTCACTTAGACCAAACACAACTGTTACACATAGACCAGAAAAGCTAACAGGTTTTGTACGAAAGTGATAATGCCAGATTACTTTCACTGTCAATAAAAGAATCCTTTATTTTGTTTTAATACCTTCAGTTACCTTCGAACCTTAGTTATTTAGTAACTGTTTCAAATTGCATCATTGAAAATACACATTTGTATTGTACCAATTAAACTTTAAGTAAAAAAAATAAAAGATCAAAAGATAAAAGGCTTTTATAGTTTATTTATAAACTTTAATAATCGAACTCGCATGTAAGGTAGAAAATACATTTATTCAAAAAATAAAATATAGATAGAAATAATGATGTAGATATAAAACAAAAAGAAAATTACATATACCCTTACTATCTATGTGATCATTCAGAATAGGTACTCAGCTCAGCATTTGCTGCAAATTCTGTCACTATAAATTACTTAGAATACTAGATATCCCTTATTTTTATGTTTTTTTTAATACTGAAGTAATGTTTATTTGGAAAAAACTTAAAACTACATACATTAAGTCTTAATTTAAAATTTTAAAATGTTAAATTTTTGAACTATTTTGACATTTACTTTGACGTTTTTTACTTTTCACATTGCAGCATTAAAACTTTTACTATTTTTAACTATCTTTGACATGTTGTATTCATTTTTTGACATTAAATTTTAATTATTTATTATAATAATATTTTTTTCAATATGTAATACCATTAATAATAATAAATAAATAATAATAATTATTAATGGTATCGAATATTTCCATACAGAAACTTGTAACTATATTCAGTAACCGGAGCCAACCTAGTACGCATTATTAAAAATGCCCGTGTCAGGAAGCTCCGCTCTTCCTTATGTATTACAATCATCTCAATTTTGTTTATATAGTCAAAAATCATTTTACTAAGTTCTACTAACATCTAGGTTACTCTTAGTGACAAATAAAAAATACACAGATGTTAAGGAATAACAATAAAAATTAAAAATAACCTTTAGTTCTACTGAACTAACCTTAAAGATTGATTAATGACAGTCAATAACTTATTGTATCTAATGGCTTCCTGTATAAGAACTGTGTTCAGAGATTCTTTGTATGAGACTGGATACCTAAATCATATTTAAAACAGTGTAAATATTAATTATTTCGACATTTTTAATAGAATAATTCATGTAATCAATTTCGTCCACGTGATGTACCAATAAATTTATATTTATCATTTTTAAGGGTTCCGTAGTACAACAGGGAACCCTTATAATTTCGCTCTGCCGTACGTCCGTCCGTCTGTCTGGGTTTTGTACTTTTTTTCTTCTAAAACATAAGTTGGCACACGTTATGGTGATTCAAACGTTGCACTATGTCGATCTTGCAACGCGAAAGATTAATTAGTCAGTAAACACATATTTTACTATTTTCATCGAAATGCCTTAAAGTTTAATTCAAAGTAATATTTTATTTCATTTCTATTACATTCGATAAATAATTTATCGATATGTTATGCCGCGCCGCGTTCACGAATTAAAAATCGCCACATTAATTACACAAAAAAAAAATTAAGATTAAAGTCCAAGACAGTCAAGATTAAAAAGTAATATATATTAAAAAACCTATTTTTATATAATGCAGATACCAACATAAACATTAAGGACAAACCGCATTGTTTTTTTAATTTCATTTATTAAAAACAAACTTGTAATTTCCTATAAATAAAAAAATAACGCGAAATTTCGTAAACCAAACATAAAATCTAGCAGGGATGTAGTGTATATGTATGTAGTTAGCAGACATCCGCCGCCCCACAGCCACATCCTCTACAATCGAAGCGGATCCTGGTACTAGACTAGCTAGGAAGAAGAAGAAGAAGAAATCTGTAACTAGAGTTATCTATAAAGATATTTCTAAAACCTACATCTGGGTAGCAAGTCCCATACACTGCTTTGATCACTAATTGTTAAAAAATTCGTCTCTTATCTAGTATTATATAACTACGAAAGAGGAAAGTTCCTAACACTATCGATTTACGCGTTGATGAAATATTACCAATTCGTAAACATAATGCATAAAATTATAATAGTTGTTTTGAGTGAACAAAATTTTTAAATGCATGAGAAACTAAACTACTTTGCTTTAATCCGCGAATGAATATGAGGGGAAATCGGTATAATACTGCAACCCAAAAGCTACACCACCGAATCCGCCACCAAAGCACAGCACTACACTGACTTTCCGATGTGCCTCAACGCTTTTACAGTATTACGAGTATGAAAATTGAAAATGTATTTGACAAAATAAGTCATGTGGTATAAACTTGTGCTATATGGTCTGAAATGATGATGTTGCCAGTTATATATATGGGATAGCTAAAGAGTAAAAAATAAATTTTAAATAAAAACCATTTATTTAAATGTACTAAAATTAATAAAATAAACTTTTCCTTTAGAACTTTTACTGTTGGGGATCGAAACTCTAATATGGCTTAGAGAATCAAACATAATCTTCTCGTGGACTATATTTACATTTATTCTTCACAAGCACTTATTATTTAACAACCGTAATCAATCAGCGTCGCGTGGTAAGAGAAAACGTACCAGCGAATATATAGGCACACCTTAAGAGGAAAACATAGGCTGACACTCGTACACATTGTACGCGAGTAAACGGGTTGCATTGACGCGAGCGAGATAGCGCTATTGCATAAGGAATGATGTGGCGATTGTACTTGAATAAGGTCATTCTTGCATATTATCTCGATGCAGCAACACAGCGTTATTATAACGCGTATTTTCCTCAGCAATTACTGTTCAAGTATAGAATTGTAAATGAGGAAGATCCTTAGTCCCAGATCATGATGACTTATCTGACTTTAAGAATATCGTGTTAAGCTATCTTTTCTCACATCGTATCCAGTGCCGGATTTACACATTTGCCACCAGTAGGCTTATCAATTTTGCCACCCCTATTAATATTTGCAATTCGATACTCTACTTTACAACCATTTTTATATTCTTTTATATTTATTATTTATTTATTAGAATTACCAACAAAAACTTATAATAACACATATACAGAATTTTTTTGATTAATTAACCATAATAATTATAATTCTTAATTACAGGTAATTACATCATTCGTAAGTTAAACATCGTGTTTGCAAATTAAAACAATAGTAGTGTCAATTATCGAGGGAAAAATGGTTTTATTTGTTTAATAAAAATCAAATTAGTTGCACGTTTTTATTTTGCGGGTACGCTTAATCATAACTGATGACAACAAAATAATTTTATAATTTTTATACCCCCAGACTGTTTATCTTTGGTATCCACATTAAATAATGGAATATGAGAATTGCCTTTCTTATAGGCTGTATGTTCATATTATGTGCAAAATTGTAAAAGTAAAACTTTTCATTTATAAAAATATTCGCTTTGGGGTAAAAATATACTGCCCCACTTTAACACGGTATGTTTATTCTACGTTATAGGAAAACGCGTTGTAGGATTATTCTCGTACAACGCGCTTGTACGACCGCGAATGCGCATAACATAATATCAAATATATTAAAATATTATAGAATTTTATTAATACATTATAGCATATATTAATACGTTATAAGAGCACCGTGTTATAGGGGAATTCAGTACTAAGAAATGCTTATAATGTAATGGAATATACTAATATATACTAGGTATATAGAACTTTATACTGTAGAGTGCCTTTTTTATTGTAATATGTAGTTGTTCATGACATTCAAATGAAAAGATCAAAGTCAAGCTTATTAAATGCCATTCGTAATATGTTTTAAAAATAACAGATAACTTTTTTTATTTGTTCATGCAAATCTCATAACTATATTCATTGATAAATTAAGCCAAGAAAAGTTTTGGATTCAAGGGAAATTATTCGTTAAGGGATATATTCTTACTGCAAAGTTTAATATATAATTTTGTACCAATACAAGGTATACAATATACAAGTAATAAATACTAAAACATAACAACAGTTATGTCTTAATTAAATGAAAAGAATATATATGTTTTTATTTTATGATATGATTAAATGTTAATTAAATAAAAATGACCAAGAGCGTGTCCAGACACTCTCATATAGATAGGTTCCGTATCTGATACGCTATAAAGATATTTGTTAAATAACTTCAAAACTTGTTGTCTGATTTCGATCAGAATAATTTTCCTAATGAGTTTTTAGCATGTTCTATCAACATGGAATGGGGAAAACCTTACGGGCAGACAGACGGACGGACGGACAGAGCGAAATAATAAGAGTTCCTTGTAATAGCATTGAACCCTAAAAAGGATACTTACAGTTCGTTGTTTCTTTAGCATAATTGTACGCGAGTGTGGTTATAATGATATTTGTTCTGTTTACAGAAAATGGCCGTCTTCAGGATCATCCTGGCACTCGCGACCCTATGTGCATTAACAAACGCTCAGCGACCATCCTTCGCCGGCTTACGACCAATCGGATTCCCTAAGATAATATCTTATAATGCTCTCAGCAACCGAGTTGGGGTGACCCCAGGACCAATAGAACTAAGAAGAGAAGGCACTCTCATAAACAGATACGATCAGGTGCCCGTCGACAACAGGCCTTTCTGGTACACCAAATGGAGACAGTATGATGCCTTGAGGAGAAATCCTCAGACCTACCCGCAGAGCCGCCCCGCGATCCTCGCCAATAACTTTTGATTCATTTACGAACTAAGTCAAGTCACGTCAAAAATTGTTCAGTCATATAGACTCTACAGTACTTATGAACGTCAAATGTATAATTATTATTATTTTAAAAGTCAGTATCGTATAATTTGGTGATAAACTTTGAGAAGAGCCCGCAACAAACTCAGTCCAGATTTTTTTATCAACATTTCACAATAACTCCGATACGGTTATGACTTTTACTCCCGGGCTTTTTCATCATTCAAATAATCCTTTACATGAAATTTTTTTGAATGACTTTACTCTTAATAAAGGTTTTCAAGTTATTTAAGGACATCTCTCGATTGAAAGCGAACACAGTCGAATAGCGAACACTGTCGTTAACTGATGTGATCAAAATTGGCTGCTGCGGTTGTGAAGTTAGTGTTTACCTATATTTATAAAGCGGAAGGTCACCTATCAAGAAATCTCAAAAACCGGGGGACGTCCAAAGGTAAAATCGGCATGGATAAAGTTTTTAGTTAGAAGGTATCTGCTAAAAACGGATTTTTCGATACGAAACAAATTAAGCAAGTCTAAGGGTTCGCGCATGTTTAATTTTATGCGCACGAAATTGCAGAAAACAGCTAGATTTAAACATATTTCTTCGTATTCTAGCAACAATAAATATAACAGTATCCCACTGAAAAAGTTCTATAAATAAATAGAACCATACTTCTCATTAGAAAAATGGAAAAATTTACGTTTTTTATGACTTATATTCCTAAATATACACATTTTCTGATAATACTAACAGAATATAAACTTGCAAGGTGTTTCGATTTTCTTGATGAGAAGTGTAATTAAAGGTCTAAGAAAATTTGGATGTGCTTACATCTGGAGCGCTTAAGATTATACCACTGAACTAGGAAAAAATAAGAACGTGTAAAAACCGGTCGTTTATTTTAAATAAACGAGCGCTCATCCATTGTAATGTGAAACCGCTCTAACATCTGTGTTCGCGAAATTTCTCTTTGTTTTAAATTCTTAAGTTTAACATATTGCTCTGATTTCTACTGTGATATTTAAATATTAACATTGTTAATATAATTATGATAGTAATGTTTCTTAGTGCCATATTTATAAAATTTCCGAATTATTAAAAATTGCATTTTCTGCTTATTTATATGTAACAACGAAATAAATGTACCTGTTTTTGTAAATCTGTTTATTTTATTAAATTACTTTCACAAGATATAATAAATAATGACCTTTTATGGTATGACAATTTATTTGTACGTACATTTTAAGAGTACTTATGTCTTTTTCCAAAACCGAAGACAAATTACAACTCCCGTTAAAACTTGACTCGCTTTTCAAAGAATTTAGTATGGTAAAAAATTGTACACATTTATACTGGCCCGTTGGCGCAGTGGGCAGTGACCCTGTCTTCTGTTCCGGGGTCGCGGTTTCCATTCCCACGTCGAGTCCGGGAGTATTTTTTTCTATATGTATGTATTTATATAGTTACAAAAAAATTATTTGCGTATAACAGGCGGCTGTTACCTATAACACGGGCATTTAGTTGTCTTAATGAACAGAAAACAATTTACAAAACATTTTACCTTAGGAACAGACGTCCATGTGTCATATGGTCCTATATATTTATCTTATCTTTATATACACTAGCACAGCTTTAACCATTTAAATTCTTATGAAAAATAAAACTGTATTTTAGATATTAATCTTTATTTACCAAGGTTTTAATGGTTTTAAAGATGTTCAGTAAACATAAACAAAACAATGTGGATCTGCCGGATTAGTTTAGGTTTTTAAACAATAAAAAAATAAAATCATATTTTATTACATCTATTGCATAATAACTACATTTATTTGCCCAATGAACTAGTCTTTGAAAAAAAAATGTTTGTCTTTTGTTTTCACAACAATGAAAAAAATTTAAAAACTAATACCGGCCTGGGTAAATTACTATCCCTTGAAATAAATAGGTACCAAGAATTCAGACATGCACTATCATAATGTACAAATGGTACCACTTTAATTTATACAATAATATAAATATTTTATATTATGTTAACTAACTTTCATTAAAACAGAGAACAAAATACATATGTATGTATATTGTAATACAATTTACTTAAAAACACAAAACTCTATGCAGTATATTGGCTTCTGTCAAGTATTGGTATTGTAGAAATCGTACAGTCTAAAAGTACACACCCCTCCAATAAATTCGCTATAGACGCTTTACCCTTTTGCAAATTCTGAAATAATATCTTTGACATTATCAATATATATTATACTAACTGTGAACGCGACTTCGTCCGCGTAATATGAGGTAAGAAAATTAGATTAAATATTAGCATGATGATATATAGCCTATAGCCTTCCTCGATAAATGGGCTATCTAACACGGAAGGAATTTCTCAAATTGAACCAGCACTTCCTGAGATTATCGCGTTCAAGTAAACAAACAAACTCTTCAGCTTTATATATTATTACAGACTTTTTTTAAACATTTAGTAACATTTCTTTTTCCAAATCAACACGCTAAATTGTCTTCTATTAGTATATTTAATTTTGCAAACCAACCCATCAGATCGAGGTCTAAGTCTCTGTATAAATTATTTTTAAATGAAAAATAAAACTGCCTTAAAAAAAACGTCTCACAAGAAAAACAATTAATAATATGAGTATCTTTAAGACATTGGTATCTTCTATACAAACACGCTACCTTTAATACTACCATAAATTTATTGCAGTCAAGGTCTACTAAGTCTATTCAAGCATAATCTGTTTACATCTTTCTAAGTAAAATATTTGTAATATCTGGTAATAAACAATAAATAAATTAAAAAAAGAAAAAAAAAAACAAAAACGTTGGACACAAGAAAAATTACACTTAGTAAATAGAAAATTATTAATCGAAAAAATATTATTTGGAAATGATAATGTTAGCATAATATTGATAGTCAAAAATAAGATAGATATTACATAGCTTAGCACAGACATATATTGAATTGACTTGTCAAGAACTATATCATAAGTTCATTATTAGACAGGACATCTAAAGCCGCACTAGTAGGATCATACCAGATTTGGCTAGGCAGGGGAGGGAACACTGGCATTGAAGGTGAAGTGGGATATTGTGCAGTTAATTCGCAACAAGCAAGCTCCAAAAAGAACTGCCGAAATAGGCGCTTGCCATCCATACGCGACAATAATACGGTACAATTTAATCGACAACGATTTATCAATGTGTGTAGTGGATACGTGAATTTTTCATGTATAGCCTATGCATGTTCGCTATACAGTATCTAATGTATACTAGTTCAAATGTAATTACTCTATTATTCATGACAATTTGTTTAATGACTGCAATAACTTTCTCATTTTAAAATCATGTCACAAACATTTTTATTTTATAACATATAAATAAAACTGAAGTGCCTGTCTATCCATCTTTTAACGTCCATATTACTTTTATTCCATACCGATACTCCAATAAAACTTTCGCTAATTGAAAGATAAAATTCGGAAACGCATGTCTTATTCTGATGAGAAAATAATTTTAAAATAAAAGGTGTGGTATAACAGGCGGCTGTTACCTATAACACAGGCATTAAGTTGTCTACCTTAGGAACAGACGTCCGTGTCATATAGTCATATGTCATATAGTCCGGTATATATTTATTTATTATTATTATTAAAGACGTGTATGAGAGATGTCTATATCATTAGTTAGAAAAACCTTATGTCATGTAGAATTCTTTTTGTATTTTACTTTTGAATTTGTTCAATAATTACAGTTGTTTAGAAAACCTTAGTGTTTTTGCGTGTCCTTTAATATAAAGGTTATTTACGAATTAATTGATATTAATTAAAACTACTTTTTTCTTCTTTCTGTCTGAATTACATCGATATCGATAAAAATAATTTCTTACAAGTAACGACACTAAATGGACTTAGAACAATGGATGATTGCGAGCATCGTAGCTACGTAGCGTATCCGAACTTAAAGTTCAGGGTGACCACGATTCACATTGTCTGGAGATATCTAAAAGCTACCTTTATTTACATCTAAATGTCCAGAATGTAATATATTCCTAAATGTAATCCTAGTATCACTAGAAAAATACTTTAAAATTGCTTCAATGCTATGCACCAAAAAGTATTTGCTAAAATCGAAACATAATACATATTTCTATTTAGCAGTAAACAATTTTTTTAGCAGCATTAAAACTTTTTCATGATTAACACACAGATGATAGAAATAGACGCGGTGTAGATACAGCAAAGTAACGTATGAATTGTTTTGTGATAGCAACGTCCCAGTATAATGACACAGATAAAATATTTACGTCATAAAGTCACATGTCGTCAATAGACTGCTACCTTTTACGTTATATTGTTGTGTGACGTGAATAGCCTGCCTAGCGTAGGTGTCCCATAAATTTTGCCTGTTTCGGGAATATTGGACATTAAACATGGTTTTGTTTCTGCTTCTATATTTTAGTCTGTAAACTTGCTACTACAAATTCATTTATAATTGCTGTGGCATTTATAATGTAAATTTAATTTAAGTTTCTATTTGTTTACTATGTAATGTACTCTGTGTTAATGACCTAATAAATAAATAAATAAATAAATTTTATTAATTAAGTTTTGAAAAGAAAATTAATGTGAAAAAAATTTCGAAAATTATTGAGAACAAATAAACATTACAATGAAAGAAAGAAAGAGACTTTTATTTGACTCATCACAATATATACTAATAACATTATAACTTATTTAACATTTAACAATACTTTCTTAGACTAGACTATAACTAATATAGAATGTAATGTCCCAACGTTCTATTATATGATATGTATCACATTTCACAGTTTTAGAGAAATCGACCTTAACCAAATATTTTGCATTTTCACTTTTAAGAAAAAATACTTTTTGTCGCGAAAATGAAATTTGAAAGTAGTGAAATAGGGTTTGAAAGTTGAAGAAAACAACGTGGGAGAGGTCCCGGGTTGAAGCTCGTATTATATAACGGTTTTAATAAAATATATGTATGTATTAAGTTTAAGGTATATAAGTTATTGTTAAAGACGACTCTGATGTACGGAAAAACTCAAACGTGTTTATGTTTACATCTTTTTAAGTACAATGTTCGTAATATCTGGAAATAAACAATAAATAAATGAAAAAAAAGATCACAAGCTCTTGTAAGAAAATCTGTGTGAATAAAGATTTTGACTTCAACTACATCGACTCTTTAATGTAAGCACTCGTATAAATGTTTTTGAGTTTTGACTTTTCGAATAAATGTTTTTGATTTTTATGAATCGACACCGACGAATATCTATAGACGAATTAGATTAATTATTGCCATACGGGCATTGTAGTAATATAACAAGAATATAAATATAGAACAAATCACAATTTTAAAATATAATTTTGAGCATTGCCATCCGATGAGGTAACGCTGCCAGACTTTTGGGAACGTGGATTAATTTTTTTTAATTTTTCTTTTTTTTATATTTTTGTTTTGTAACTTGTTGTTTTCTTTTCGTTATGTAATATGTTTTTAGTTGAATTTATAATTAGTCTATTTATTATGTGTATAGTTTTTCTTCTTACTATTTAAATATAAATTCATTGTAAATATTATAGCAATATTATCTATGTTTTTACAGTAAAAAAGTATAAAAAAGTTTTTATTATTTTTCATTTAATTCGTTTTGAACTTATACAATTCAGTGATTATGATAATGAATTTATTTTGTGAAATCTACACAGAGTTTATCATTTTCATTCAAATCATTATAGCTATCTAAGGAACGACGTCTTAAATTTATATGCGATTCATATAAAATTATAGAATCAGAGATTTAATTGGTTGGTTAACTAGAGTTAAGTTAACAGAAAATCAGAAAAGATAGATTTATTAGTTTGCTAGATATATTAGTCAGGCCTTTATAAAAAGTTTCTGATTAATTTTAGTTACATCGTCAAAATGGCTTAGTCTGTATTTAATTATTAAAAGCTTTTATTTAATTTGCAACGTATATTTGATCAAGTGAAATCATGCAACTTAATTTTGGACCTTCAACCAATTGTGAAATTTTGCACACATATGTAGATCAGACGACAATGCATTATTATGAAAATATAAAACTGAGCTGATGTTGGAGCTAGAACTGCTATTAACCTCTGGTTTGGTTCGTTTTATTAGTCTTGATGAGTACTTGGTATTTAGTGGTATCCAGGATCCGATGATGGTGGCCTAGACTAGATGATTGGAAAAGTGAACTTTAATTGCTAATTTAAATGGCTTATTTCCTATTTTTTTTTTCAGTTTTCATTCAGGAACCTTTAGTCTTTCCTGGTTATATGTATAATAGCATTTAATAGGCTTCTTTTATTCCCAATATAAGTCCTAACAAAACGGAATGAGTTTTTAAGATTACCCTGCAGAAGCAGTAACAGGTTTGGCTATTTGTAATATGAAAGAAACGCTGTGAACCTACGGTAACAAAATATATTATACAAAATGTACATAGTGGTTCTTTTAAAATAGATTAAAATCATATAAAGAGAAGACAATCTCTGTTAACATTTTTATTAGAATATTATACAACTAGAATATGTTTACCCTATATAATACTGGCTGAACTCCGCCACACAACGATTTATCTTTCAGATTAGTTATCTATTCAATAATTCTTATTTTCCGTTCCTTTACTAATTAGCAGCATCTGCTCCAGGCCCAGCGGTATGGTTCTGCAACGAGTGGCTGTCTGTTAGTTTATTTTTGACGTGACAACGTCTTACAAATCCATGACCGCCGGCGGCACGTACAAAAAAACATGATTCATTGTCACGTTCCGCCTGAGCCGAGCGTGCAAGCGAGAGAGCGATTAAGAGGCACGATAAGCGTTAGACGTTATCGCGTAAAATTATCGTCCATACACCGACTTTATAGACAATCAATTTTTTTTAATGAATTATAACACCAACAAGCAGATCAGTAACATCATTAACAGACCGTCCATGTTTATACAGACCCAAAGTCACTAAGAGATGACCATACTAGTAATAACATTTATGGTCCAAAAGAATAACGAAGGTTATTAATAATAAAATAAGGTTGACAGGAGGCTAGTCTGAGGGTTATTTATAAACCAAAATACTTCTCACAAAATACGGAATTCGTTGTTAAGTATCGATTAGGAAATTTAATATAAATCAAAGTATTATATTACTTAAGTCGTTCGTTGGGGCAAAACATACAACTTACTTCATATTGGTCTCTTTCAGCATTCCGTTAAACTCGTAAAGGTGTCTGTTGGGCGGCTCACATTGTACCGTTGCGCCAAATTCCGCTAGGGCTTCGCCCCCGCCCAGCCGCGCCGTGTCAGAGTTCGCCTGTCGGATTTTAAGGTTCGTCTCGCCGTCCAAGTTTGACGTCTCGATGAACGATATGCCTTGAGGTTCACTGTGGGCAAGGGTTCCTATTATTTTCGGTTAAATACTAGAATGCTTAATATTTGAGGAACGCGAGTTAAATATCTGAAATCCTTCGCACCTTAAAGAATTTTATATACATAATTAGATAACTATTTAGGTTGGAGAGGTAAGGCATAACGAGATTTCTCGTTCGTAATGTCAAGTGACTAGACCGCAGTCAAAAAATGCATTAGCATTATGTTGTTTATTCCCCGGATGTATAAATGCAATTAACATTTCGAAAATCAGCGCTGTCGTATGATGCATACGATGGCATCCTGTCCTGAGGTTGCGACCATTTCATTTTACTGGCCTAATTATTTCATTTTTTTAGTCTGTTATATATTTAGTTTCTTTTATTTTAGATTATAATCCTACACAGTATTATAGTTTTATTCTAATATGCGAATTTTGTAATTAGGTTAAGTAAAGTGAATAAATGGTTTTATTTTTTTTATTAATGTACTCGAATAGCGGACACGGCACACGTTGTTTTGACCCCGAACACTAGATCGTTTGCTAATAGCGAGTTAACTAAACTCCTTTATGTCTTTTCCATAAAACGTGACACTGGCCGTATGTTTTATGGAATAATAATATTGGTATGTTGACATGGCACGTCAGGGAAAAGGCCTCTCACACTCACAGGCG
>JANCMC010024009.1:5036164-5116989 GCA_024363005.1 Charaxes varanes | reverse complement strand
AAATTTCGCAAGCTTGACTTGGGGATTACGCTAGTGAATGCCTGGCGATAGCGTTACAAAAAGTGTGATAGGGCAAGCTGAATATATAAGTATGTGTGTGTGTTGCAGCCAGGTAGCTTAATCAGGCCTTCAATGAAATGGCTAGTCTTTACTTCCACTTCTCCCGACTACACCCGTCTACTTTCCCATTCCTGACATCATCATTCCTAGTAATCTTTTTAAAAAAGAATATTATACCAGTTTCTTTTTGTTTGGTAAGTTCGCAGTAGGTCCCCATTAAAAACGCAATCAAGCAGTCAATCAAGTTACAAAATGACATTTGGATTGGCCAATTATAGGGGCGCTAACTTTTTTAGGGCCGTCTCAGTCATTTGTGTTTTAAATCGAATTATACTACTGGAGTCGTTGAATTAGGCCCATAACTTTTGTTTGGTTCCGCTTTGGTTATTAATAACCAAAGCTGAATCTACGTATCAATCTGGATAACTAGTTAGTTCATTTAAAAATGGATATGATTGTTTTTTTGCTTTTGTATCATACGGCTTGTCTAATTTTGAGGTGATTGCAGTTACGAAAAATTTGTATTTAGTGTTCTGCTTATTATCGTGAATATTTTAGACTATTGACATATATGTTTACCTATTTTGTACCTTTTGATGGATATCAACGTGGATACGTTCAATAATAAGCAAGAAAGGCATGTGCAAACTACTGAACTGATTATTAAGCATTACAAATGTAACAGTATCATATAAAAAAAAAAAACAAAAAAAATAAGTTTGCCGTTACAAAAAGCAAATCATAAACGATCCACTAAATTGCTCCAATCAGTTCTAGCGGGGGCCTCCACGCAATACTGAAATTAAGAACTTAGGTATTTAGACCGCATCAGGACTTCGGTATTTCAATAATATGCAAATACAACAGCTTTGACTGATTGAGTACTTAACCCTTTTATTCTTAGGGCCTTTTTCCACTACTAAAATACAGGGTAAAGTACTCGAGTCGCAAGTAAGCGTGAACTCTGATTATTTTACTAAGTAGTATTCTATTGTAAGCATACCTTAACTTAACTCTTGACTACCTTTACACAGGCCTTTTGTCACTTCTTTATTGGAGAGCAAGCTGAACCTCGAAAGTTGTAACTCTAATTTTAGTATTATGGTAATTGTTTAAATAAAGTTTAATAAAGAAGTGTAATTTCAAGTGAGGTGATAGGATCTTACGCGTACATTTAATTTTAAAATTTGTTCGTTTTTTATTTCAGATCTGTTCATTCTTTGGGGGCACTGCGTGCCCTCGCAAAAAAAGTCTACCTTTACATCCCTCTATATTAAACTTACTTAGTCTTGTTTTTTTTACTAGAAGCCTTTGAATAGCTTGTGTTTAACCTTCTATCTATTAAACGTAAGGGTTAGGGAAAGAAATGAGTGTAATTACGGAGTAAGGCAATTTTAACTTGACCAAAGGGGTGGAGAACGCGTTTACAAACTAACTCCATATGGCATACTGTATATATCTATTTGTGTAAGTTTTTAAATCGTTATGCTATCACTACTAGAATGTAACAACTAAATCTATACATATAAATATTATGTATATTATATATATATATACAATAGTTGAAGTGTCTGTTTGTTTCACTAATTGCATATTTGACTCATATAGATTAATTGATAGAATCAGGCGTTACTTTGCGGAAATCCATGACATGCATGAGAAACTAAACTACTTTGCTTTAATCCGCGAATGTAAGTTTCATTTTTAGAAAATAGAAAATATATTTAAAAAATAGAAAAAAAATTTAAAAAATAGAAAAAAAAATTTAAAAATAAAAAAAATATTTAAATTATAGAAAAAAATTTCATTCGCGGATTAAAGCAAAGTAGTTTAGTTTCTCATGCATGTCATATAGATTAGTTGTTAACCGCGACTTCGTCAATCAAGGTTTTAAATAACACGAAGGTTTCATGTTTTGGTGTTTAAATTGTACCCCTTGAAGACACAAATCATACCCCTATTAGCCGAGTCGAATGTCAATTTGACTGCATTATATATAAGGTGAGGGGTGCAAAATTGGGATAATTGGCCTGTATATTAATTTGGGTGATCCAGAGGGCCGTGAAGTTTGTTTAGGATTCGAGATATGGTACGGTTAACTCGCCATTTTTTTGGAGTACAACATTTTGGATATTTTTGATAATATTTTTGATAATAATTCTTAGATATTTTTGAATAATGATATTGACTATTGGTCACCACTTAAATTGTATTTTATCCAAATCTATATACATAAAATCGAAAGGTAACCTAACAAGGAATCTCGAAAACCGCGAGGCGTACAAAGATGATACTTGTCAGAGGTAGTTTAGTCAGTAGATATCCGCTAAGCAATGACTCTTCAATGTGGCCTGATTCAAGAGTTATTTCTAAATACCTTTTTTCTAAATATTCTGATTTTCTGATGTAATAGGGTCTCGTTTCTACAAGACCAACACGACCTTGGGTAAAAAAGGGGTAAGATAGGCAATTATTAGCTATGCCCACCTGGATATAGCTAAAATTTGCCTTTGTTACCTCTTTTCATAATCAGCAGGCTTCTAATAGATACCTATTGCAATTTTCTTTAATAGAAACTATAAGTTTAACTGACAAGGACTAAATTCTGCACATTTATTTATGTCGTCTCTGTACACGAGTATATACGTTCAAAGGGCCGAAAAGTTCCTGCGGAGTTGGGAACTCTCGTGTGGTTTCGTCAGCCCTTTGTGCGGTCGCAGAAGTTATACATTACTTTGGCTTATTATCATCCTAACAATGTATTTGACTTTGGCTGTTATAATTAATCCTCAGCCATTATTTAAATCTTCTTACGTTAAATAATTTTGTTTCTCGCCAAGTTTGTAATGTGTTCAAGGTTAATATTTCAAGCTGTATTTGTGTTCACCGAGTTATGTGTGGGAAAAGCTGATCTAAACGGAAATTAAAATACTTTTAAATGTACTCTGTGTTTAATTTGATCTTCTTTGCGACGTCACAAAAACTCTTTCTATTAAAATCTTTGTACACATTTTATTGTTATTCTTCGGATTACATCTCAATATTATAGTCGTTTATTATTATAATTAGAGGTAGCGCCACGCTTGCAGTCCTTTTGGTTTGCAGCCGAATTGGGTCGACGGCTGGCGCCTATGCGTAACAGTACCTCTTTCTCATATAAGATCGGCATTTACTTGTCGGCAATGCTGTCAAGTTAAGTGATGGTATTGTTGTCGCGTTTCGTTCGGTCTGTGAGAGTTCCCGGTGGTCTAAATCTTTGTTTTAAGGCCGACAACGCATCTGCGAGCCTTCTGGTGGTGCAGATGTCCGTGGGAGTCGGTAGTCACTTAGGTGATGAACCGCCTGCTCGTTTGCCCATTGTAATGTAGAAAAAAGGTTTGTTCTTTTGCATTATTATTACATTAGTAATCAACAATTTTATTTTTGGCTAACACAAATAGGACGCCCTGTTACTAGATGGAGCGACGATGTGCGAAGAGTGGCAGGCAGAAGCTGTATGAGAATAGATGAGGTTTGAAGTGGCGCGTCTTATGCCGGAACCAGACATAGCTCAGTGTTTGGACATTTTTCTCCATGAAGACTATAAGGTTCTACAAAACTTTGCGCAGCTGCGCAAAGTCCCCGGCCACACTACATGATCATTCAAATGAAGCTTGTCTGGCTTCGGTATTAGTAGAGGCACCACATTGGATGTCAGCCGTCTGACATCCAACATTGGATATATAGCAGACGAAACTATTGAAAAATTCTAACAAAACAAAATACCTATTAGTTCTAATTGACAGCACATTAGAGAACTTCAAGAATGATTTTTTTTTCTAAACCTGCTTTTCTCTTTAACATTCAAATAAACCTTCTTCAATCCGCTACGACTAATTATACAGAATATATATGCCTAAGGTGCAATATATTTCTGCAGGCTTTGTATTACAAAGTGAGAAATAAAACATGTGTTTTTAGGAAATTTACTAAGATACATTATTAGGTACCAATTATAAAGACTGACAAATTCAAATGATATTTTATTCAAGTAGACTTTTACGAGCTCTTTTGAATCGTCATTTTTTTTAAAACTACCACTTATTTAGAAGAGTCGAGCCACGAGATGAATCAGCAAGAATGTCGTTACTCTTTTAAAAAGGCTTCTTACAGAAAGGAGTTTTTCACATTTCTGCATGTTAACTAATAACTACAAATAATCGATAGAATTAGGCGTTACTTTGTGGAAATCAATGACATTTATAAAATACTAAACTACTTTGCTTAAATCCGCGAATGAATATGAGGGAAAATCGGTGCAATGCTGCAACCCGAAAGCTACATTTTTAGAAGGGTGGCTAACGAGTTTCTTGCTGATTCTTCTCGTGGCTGGATTCTTTCAAACAAGTAGGTAGCTTTTAAAATAATTGACAGTTCAAAAGAGCTGGTAAAAGTCTTTTTGAATAAAATACCATTTGATTTTGAATCAGATCTCCTGAGTAAGTGTTTTCTATATTAGCTGTCGCCAGGTCTCGGTCGCGTCGTTTCAGTCATTATTTTGTGTTGAGGGTCTTAATTTGTTTTTCCGAAACACTTACTATTAAAAAAAAATGAGTTAACCTATCTTGTACCTTGTAATATCAGTTTCTTCAGAAATATAATATTTGTTTTTCCAAAATATTTTACGGGTAAAATATTTGGGCGAAAAAAGTAAACAATTTGAGTATAAGGTGTCATTTTTATACACACATAACACTACTTATCGCTCTTAATTGAAATATTTGAACTGGAAATAATATGATTATAACGAAATTCCTAATAATTGATTTTCACTCGAAGCCCTCTCAAAATTAATGTTTAAGTTATAATTATCAATTTTAAGGTCACATTTGAAGGGGGGGTTATCGTAATGCTAAAAACTAAATCGCGCTCTCGTTATTTTTATTGCGTTCCGATAAAGGGTTCCTCATTAATTTAATCTTACAAATGTGTAATTAAATGAGCGATAGCGATAATTATTTATTCTAATTTTGTAAGTTTTCTTTTTTAACAACGTTGTTATATGTAAGTGCCAACTAAATTAATTGTAAACTACATTGAAGTGATTATACAGCGATTTTTATTACAAAGGATATCTAACATTTATGGCTGGCCCGTTGGCGCTGTGGGCAGTGACCCTGCCTTCCGCTCCGGGGGTCGTGGGTTCGATTCTCACCTCGAGTCTGGATGTATTATCCATATGTATCCGAAAACTGTAAATTTATTCTTGCATAAATGTCTGTTCGTCTATCTGTCTGTTTGTACGTCAAGGCCCTTTTTCTAAAGAACGCGTTGAAATATAAAGTTAAAATTTGTAGTAAATATTGGGATCTACGGTTTCTTAAGGCTGTGAAAAAATCTATCCTCTAAGTATTCGCAATGAAAAGATATGGCTTTTAATGTCATATTTCTCATACAGAAGCAAAGACACTTGATAAAAAATACCGTATTAATCCTTATCAATTTTAATACGTTAAATACGTTGTACATTTTAAGTAGATCAATATTGTTCTTTACAGCATATTATTAAAATTAATATCTTTGAAGTTATTTCACACTTAAAACGTGCAGACAAACTAGCCGGCGGGCGGTAACTACACCGCCATCTATGGATCGCTCACCAAAGCGATTTGTAATTAAAAATGTCAAGTTTTCCCAAGTAACAAAGAAACTTTTTCGTTAACGCATAGCACTTTTCTGTTACTAGCCAAATTGGCAGTTTCAAAGTTGACTTAAGATCGATAGTACACACAAGATAGGTAGGTACATAGCGCTTGCAATAGCTGACACACAAATTTCCTAAAGACAGTGTCATGTAAGGGTAGTGGTACACATGTTAGAGGCAATTTACAATAACAAAAGCAAGACAGTTGTTTACTAGCCCAAGCTGTCTTTCTTAGCAATTTCGGCACCTCAAAGATTTAGACGGAACTTTTTATAAGCTTATTATAAACAAAAGTACATTATTAAATACTTTTGTAAATATTTGCTGACATCTAAATATAGACGTATTTCTTTGTTATAAAGAATGGCTGTTGTGCTATAATGAGTGCACTATCAATTTGACCTAATTTCTACGTAATAGGGAGTTTTTCGTTATAAAGAAAATGTTAAAAAACGATATATAGCCGATAATGTTTAAAAAAACGATAGAGTCGATGATGTTTAAAAAATCAATATAGAGTCGATGATGTTAAAAAACGATATATAGCCGATAATGTTTAAAAAAACGATAGAGTCGATGATGTTTAAAAAATCAATATAGAGTCGATGATGTTAAAAAACGATAGATAGCCGATAATGTTTAAAAAAACGATAGAGACGATGATGTTTAAAAAAACAATAGAGAGTTGACGATGTTTAAAAACTAATAGAGAGTTGATGATGTTAAAAAACCAATAAGGAGTCGATGATGTTAAAAAAAACAATAGAGAGTCGATGATGTTAAATAAAACCTTAGACAGGCGAAGATTTTTCAATAAAAAAAAACGATAGAGTCGACGATGCATAAAAATTCGCCGAATGACTCAAGGTTTTGACATATACAGATAAACATCGAAATTTCCAATTTCGCTACAAATATGTAAATTCTAATAAATTCGCCATTATTTAATATATTTGGTACGCAAATATATATTCAATAATGAGGATTACATTGTTGTGTACAAAAATGTATTAAGTAGTGCCGATTATATTACAATTTAGTTGTTTGTAACACTCTTCTGTAAAGCTGGAAATTTAGGGTTATGACACTACGTGTTTATATAGTTATATATGACATGTAGTTTGTTTCATAATGCGAAACCATTTCAAGAATATATTTTTCTTAATAAACGATTAAAGTTCCTATCCCTATGAGTCACTAAATACTTTTGCATTATCATTTACTTCTATACTTTACTAAATGTTTCAATTAAAATTCACACTTTTCCATATAACATACCATTTAATGAAAATATAAGTCATACTTTGAAACAAAAAATTCTAAGAGTATTCCTAGACGTCTGTGTACATTTATTAATTAATAATATTAATACAATAAATTAAAATACATTAAATGAATCTAACGCAATAAATCAAAAATTCATTGAATAAAACAGCACAGACAAGAAACAATATAAAAGACGCATTAAATTATTGTTTGAAATTAAAGAAGTTAAACTGGTATATTATCAGATATTAAATTAGCGTTTACAAATTCAGATTTTAAAATAAATAAGAGCTTTTAAAAGTGACTTTTGAATTAAACATCTTTTTTTGGCTGGCCCGTTGGCGCAGTGGGCAGAGTCCCTGCCTTCTGCTCCGGGGGTCGTGGCTTCGATTCCCACCTCGAGTCTGGGTGTATTATTCATATGTATGTAATTATATATTTCTAAAAAAATGTTTGTGTATAACAGGCGGCTGTTACCTGTAACACAGGAATTAAGTTGTCTACCTTAGGAACAGACGTCCGTGTGTCACCCATTAAGATTCACACAAAATGTATGCATTGGATCCAAAAAATACTGGCTATAAATAAAAATTGTCTAAAAAAACCGAAAAAAAAATTGATGACGCGGTTTCTACGCCATTGTAAAACTTTGATACTTTATATTTAGCAAGAAAAGTTTAAAAAATCTAGTTAGATTTATGCGATACAGCGATGTAGTCGAAAGAAAAATAAATTGCGCCTTGATGAAGTAATTAATGCACTCGTGTTAATTTAAAAACATAATACTCGTGTTTTAATAACTCACTTTGCGCTCGGTGCAACTATCTAATATTACTTGCATCCTGATTTTATAAAAGCATAAACTTTTTTAATTTGCCTTTTGGTATATATACGTTATAATATTAATTGATAGAATCAGGCGTTACTTTGCGGAAATCCATGACATGCATGAAAAACTAAACTACTTTGCTTTAATCCGCGAAAAATTTGAACTTTTCAATATGACATTTTTCTAGATTCTTCACTAAATGATATAAAATATGTTCTAAATCCAATATTTACACTGGAGCAAATAAAGCAATTGGACCAAAACACCAAAATGTCTAGAGCTATTGATGGCACCATGTATATGCCTGGTATAGTTGGACTGAACAATATTAAAGCTAATGATTACTGCAATGTTATATTACAGGTAAAATATATTTTTTATATAAATAAATTATTTTTCTGCTTGATTTCTCATTCAAATCAATTATAAGACTTGTCAATTGAAATTTGGATATAATATTATAATTTGAAAACTACCAGATATACTAGTAATAATAGTTAGTGTAGGATCTAGCATTTTATTTCTAAAGCAATAAAGACTAAAAAATATTTTGGAAAATCCAAAGTGCACTCCTCATATTTTCTAAATATTATGAGATATCAAGATGTCCTTTCTAGTAATGAACTTATGATAGTTCTTGACAAGCCAAGGTCTTTTAGTAGATTGTATAGGGATTTTGCTGGTATACCCCTTGCTCCTACCTCTACCACGTATAATCTGGTTTTATGACCGTTTTTAGTGAGCTCATTGGTTAGGTCAAAGTACTTGTTCGTTTTTATCAGATGGTCTTTAGGGAGGTTGATCTCCCATGGTGTAAGTTCTACAAGTACTACTCGCTTTAGTGTCTTTGAGTAAAGGAAAATGTCCGACCTGGATGACGAGACAACAACACCCTCTGGGATTTTGTAATGTTTTTTATACGTATCCATCAAAAGAGCCCAATCGGGTGCAGTATCTAATATGGAGACCGGATTGATTCTCGATTTCATATTCGAACCTTCTTTAACGAAATCGATGTGCTTTTTATTTACAGTCAGTCCCTTTTGAGCTCTTTTTACGTGCCTTCCGAAACACGGAGGAGGTCGGATATCAAATATAAACCAGTTCTAGAATGGGTCACCCATCTATCATCCCGTCGCAGCAAGAGTTACTTAACATAGCTATCGACTATAATGCCGACCACTGATTAGGCCACGACCTCCTCAGACTGACACGCGAGGTTTACTATTAATTTAATTTAGAATTTCAGTTGGTAAAATTCAACGTGAATAGTAAATTTTCATATAAAATGTGTAATATTTACCTAAAAGAAAACCGGGTGGATCATTACTATGCTAATTTTAATTCCTATGCAGCGAGCTGATAGCACTTTTAAGCTATTATCTGGTGATTACGTCTTTAACTACTTGAAATAGGAGCTGCAAAAGTTTAATGTTAACTTATTATATCAAAGCTGTAATAATAAAAGTACTTCGTTTAAAAGTTTACTATTTTTTACTTTTTGCTCCAAATTTAGAACGTCACCAGGATATCGTCTTCTACGAAATGCTATCCCGGTCTAGTACCAGTCTCCGCTTAAATTGCAGAGGATGTGGCTGTGAGGCGATTTAATATGACCGACTGCCGTCTGTCATCATCCTCAGAACAATCTTTACTATCTCACGAGCAATAGCACTGTATTGGTCGTGAGATTGTAGAGATTAGTGTTTAGAGAGAGTGCAGTGACATTAATCGGGACCCATTGGTTTACGTGCCTTCCGAAACACGGAAGTGGTTGGATTTTTAAAAACCAGTGCTGGAATAGATCCTCCATCGATCACCCGGCCGCGGTAAGAACTATTTAACCTAGCTATCGACTCAAATGCCGACCACTGCTCAGGCCTCCTTCTTGACGTTTCTAGAAGTAATGCGAATAAAAGAAAATATACAATAGTCAAATATGCTCAGCCATTTTTGAGTTGTAACGAGAAACGAAGAAGAAGAAACTCAAATGCCTACTACCAATTAAGCTCTAACCTCCACAAAACATCATCAGGAAATATACTCTACAAATGCTGTTCGCAAAGGCTATGCTGGAACATAACAGTTCCCTCCTTCAATTTCGGACCCTTGCTACTATTTTTAATTTAATTTTAATCGATTCTCCTGGATTACAGCTAAATATAACCTGCTTCTATCTCTATTACTATTTTTAAGACGTTAATAATATAAGGGTGGGACCAAAGTTGCGACTATATGGACTCCCACCAATGGCCGCCGTAGACCAGGTAGGCCGAGGAAGGTGGCGCGATAATTTGGACGCCTTTGTGGAAAAGGAGTGGTCTGGTTTAGGTCTGGATAGAGGAGAGTGGTCTAAGAGAGGGGAGGCCTTAGCCCAGCAGTGGGACATTACAGGCTAATTGAAATAAAAAGAATAATAATATGAGGCTAGAAATTCGGCTTACAGTGTATAAAATCCGGCTTATTTTGTAATATATATTTTAATTAGGGTAATATCAGTTACAACAGATACAGCGCGTATCTCCCGTTGCCAAAAGCGTGTAACTTGATAACAGCCCGTTATCAAAATGAATTTCCAATATGTATATATGTATATCGCATACAATTCCAGAACGTTATTGGAAATTGTGAAAATAGTCACTTTTAACTTTACACACTATTGACGTTACAGTAGGGTAACAATTTTGAAAAAAGAAATCTATTCTCTCATTCGCTTGTTAATGTATTCAACTGGAAATTATTTTTTTTCTTTATAGAGTCCTCCATTCCACCATTTGAATCGATCGCTAGGTTAAGTAGCTCTTACCGCGGTCCGGGTAAAAGATGGCTGAACAATTATAAAACTTGTTTTCAAATATCGAACCTCCTTAGTGTTTCGGAAGGCACAGAAAACAGTGGGTCCCAATTAATGTCACTACGTAGTATAAGTCGTGAAATTGTAAAGATTGTGGGGATTCTTGGGATGATGGCAGACAGCAGACAGACATTTTCCACAGTCATATTCTCTGCAATTTAAGTGGATCCTGGTACTACATCGGAATAGCGCCAGGAAGAAGAAAAGAAAACTGTTATCAATAAGTGCCATACCAAAGAAATTGAACAAGCAAGACGTGCTTTTACAAATTACGAAAGGTGCTCTGTGACCGGAATTTAAAAACATGCCTTTGGATGCGAATAGGTCGGTGTTACGTCTTCTCTGTGTTGCTCTATGGGGTAGAATCTTGGACACTAACAAAAACGATGAGCAACAAGCTAGAAGCGTTCGAAATGTCGGTGTACCTGCGGATGCTACGGATACCATGGACAGATCGGGTGCGTAACACTATGAGAGAGAGACAATGGAAAAGATCACAGAAATACTTAGAACAAAAAAGGAGACTCAAATATCAGGGTCACATAATGCGAAATGAAAAGTATGAACTACTACAACTCATATTACAAGGAAAAATATAAGGCCGCCGAAGACCTGGCCGTAGACGGATCTCCTGGATTAAAAATCTGCGCAAGTGGTTTAATTTAAGCTTGAGATCACTGTTTAGAGCAGCTGTCAATAAAGTGCAACTAGCCATGATGGTTGCCAACCTCCGATAGGAGATGGCACTAGACGAAGAAGGAGACCAAAGAAATAGAGTGACTTTTAGTTCACGAATGGATCAATTTTGACTTAGTGAGAGCAGAGCACACTCCGTGAGGCGTGCAATAATTGATGTTTCATTAAAGTTGCAATATTGCAAAAATGTTCCCTTCTTTCATTCGCGTGTAAATGCACATAAAATTAATTTTTCTCCTCATATATTTCTACAAGTAACGCTGCTTTTATGAAGTAAAGCAACTCAATAAAAGTACATTCCCAACTTAAACAATACAAAGAAATACCAGCACAATGGCGTTTCTTTTCTTCTCTTGTTCGAAAGCTCTTCAAAAGTACCAAAGTCTAATTTATAAAGTTGGTGGAAACCAGCGGTGCTGTTGGCCAACTTAAAATACAAAACAATTTGAAAACAGGGTCGATACTAACTAAGACTTATAGCATTTATGAAGTGCACAAGTATATTGAATTAAAAAAATATTGTCAGTTTATTTATACGTCGTGCCCCGCGTGCCCCAATATCTGCAAACAAATGATCAAAAACTTACAGTTTGTCATTGAAACGCCAAGAAGAACTTTATCTTTTTTGTGTTAACTGTTCCTGATAATGCTTCGGATACGGAGCGAAACGTGCGTTGAGGCACGACAGAAATTTCGAAATATTTGTACTAGCGCTATCGGCGGATTTCCTCTTATTTTGGTTCACAGATTTATAATAATATGTGAAGTAAAAACAGTCGGTATCTATATATGTATGTATATATAATATACTCCTATATACATATATACGTGCGCGCTGTCTGGAATAAAATCACGAAAGATTAAAGTATATATTATATATTTTACAAGCGTTTATTTTACAATCATATTGGATATCTGGTCACGTCGCTCGTAAGCTATGAAAGCGAGCGTATTTTCGCTTTTTTTGCCAACACAGCTTCCGATGGTTATTTCCGCAAGCTAACGTTTTCTACATTGTACAACGCCGTATGTATTTCTGACGGGCTATATAGCATTTGTGTTATATGATTATTAGAAAATACCTCTTTGTAACTGCCGCGTCATTGATTCAGATCGAACGGAAAAAAATATATACGTACTAGCTGTTTCCTGCGACTTCGTCCGTATAAATTGCCGGGGGGGGGGGGCGAATTAAGGATAATCTGGCCTTATCTAAAATCCTTTCTTAGTTTTAGGATGTCTAGTAACTAGTAATAGTTCCTGAAAGAATTGAAATTGTTTTGTAATTAATGAAAAGAAAAAGGTTTTATTGCAATGTTGAATCCTATTTGTTTGAGTATATTTACTTACTTATTATGCTGGTGTGTGAATAACATTTGATATCAAGTGCTTTATGTCTATATATAATAGTTGAAAGAAAGTCCTAATTACAATGGTATTATTCAATATTCCAGTTTTACATGATTTATAAATATATAACATAGTATATGATATGCAGTAATATATATATCTATTGATGATACAATCAATATCATGGTTGTTCCTGTGATAACATTGTTATAAGTTAATATAAATCTTACCCTGTCAAAAAATAATAGCAATTTTTATGAACCAAAAAGTTGTTTTCAATTAATTGAAGTAATAAAAACTTGTTTATTTGAATTGTTAATTAAGATAATAAAACTAAAAATATATGTCCTGTCACTTAACAATTGCTAACACAGGCAGCTCCGTTTCAACATCCTCTATCAGCCAATCAAAGAATTGTTTCGATATCTCCATCCAACAATGAGATACAGCTATTTTTGTCACTTAAGTAAAAACTTTTTGGTTAAAAAGATAAAAAATATAACAAAATAACATTTCAATATTATTAATCGCTTCGTTGACTATAATTAAAATACATAATTTGTTAATATAATCCCCTTTTTATCGAATTATAAGCGGAATAATTCGTCGTATGTTGTAAATGACAAAAAATATTTTTTGCGATTTCCCAAATCTTTTTTTTGAGTTATGTCACTTTATGATTATGCGAGCATGTTTGTTTTATAAAAATACTTTTTCTACGATATTTCTTTCTTATCGCTTCGCTGCATAAACCGATCCACCCACTTCCCCTACATACGTCAGACAATATACCATCATTAACCAGAAACTGGGTATTTTTAAATAAATTTTTAAATTACATTTAAAATAAAGCTGAAACTTCGCTCATCATAATTCACATACATGCACAAACTCGACCGGAATGAGAAGACCTTGGCCTTATTTATTTAACAGCATAATGTTTAAAAAACATTGTTGCAGATATGCAATTAAAAGGTGACTTTGCAAATGTATAACTTAAGTACAATGTGGTTTGTTCATTTGAGTATTTTTTATCACTGCAGTCGTGTCAATATTATGATCAAAAATATAATTAAGTACATTTTATATGAGACAAGCGAACTTGGCAGATGTTGTCTTGAACGAACCTTGGGTCATTTACTATTTACTTCCTTCTTTTATCCTACAATATTATTCCCGATCCCATTCTCGTTCAAGAGCAATAAGGTAACATTAGAAATAATTTAATATGGTGGTTAAGTATTCTTAAATTTTATAATGTTTCAATCTTTAGTCCTATATATATATATTTATTTATTTAGATTTCTGAAGAACCCTGATAGCTCATTAGATAAGAGTCCAGATTCATATAAGTGAGATTACTTGGTTAAAGATAGAAAAACATGATATCATTTTTAACCGACTTTAAAAAAAATGAAGGTTCTGAATTCGACTGTATATGTTTTTTTTTTGTACGTATGTTTTGCGATTGCTCCGCCAATTATGAACCAATTTTGATGATTCTTTTTTTGTTTTTTAGTCCCAAATTTATGAAATTAAAATAATCTTTTTAGTGTAAAGTAATCAAAGTTCTTGACCCAAAAAATATTTTTTTTCCTGAATGCTTTAGGTCCTTGGAACAGATGTTAGAAAAAAAAAAAAAAAAAAAAAAAAAGATGCTCCGTTTGCATGTAAAGTTCGAATTAATCATCCATAATTGACATTTCGACAAATATAGTTTATACGTCATTGTATGATTATACACATCGGTTTGTTACATAAAAGATGAATACAAAGTATCATTATAGTATATGGCACGTGTAAATAAATTTAATTCGCGTATTTTCCACATAAATTATCGATTGCATTTACGTACATTGTGTTACGCGTATCTACGTAATAAATTATATTTCAAGGTTTCCGCACTTCTTGCTATCATACCAGTAAATCATCGATACTATCAATATTAATAAAAGAAAGTATACTGTAATACAACATCAAACGATGACCACGTCATTTGATTATTTTAATTTTAATGATTTTTGTTATGCAATTATTTAATAGTTTGATAACTTATCTTTATAATAGCTTATTCTTTTTCGCGGGTTCGGCACTCACTCGCAATGGGGTGACCATTGTGCCTGAAAATGGTGAAATTGATAAAACCTTATTAATATGCAGTAAGGTCAAATCTCCTTCTCGCTCTCGGCCTTTCGTCCCAGCGGCACTGCCGCTCGCACCCTGAGAGAAGAAAAAAACAAAGATTAATTAAAAAAACAATGATTAAAGAAACAAAGATTATTAAAAAAGGAATGGTTATTGAAAAATCATGGTTATTAAACAATAATGTTTATTAAAACAACAATAATTATTTATTTAAAAGTAATGATTATTTAAAAAACAATGATTATTTGAAAAAGAATGATTATTAAAAAACAATGATTATTAAAAAAAACAATGGTTATTAAAAAGACAACTGTTAATAAAGAAATGATTATTTAATAAAAGAAAGTATATTATAAACTGATTATTTATTAACACGTTGAAGGCTACAATAAAATGTGTTTATCTTGATATTAACCAAATTTCATCTTAGTGCGTCCCGACTTTTTCGAGATTTTGCGTTAGGTGAACTTTCGCTTATGCTATTGGTTGATATAACTTTTTCTATTTTACAAAAAAATAACAGACCATTTTTCTAGATGGTGTTCTAAGGAATAGATTTTTTTTTAATTATATTCATTAAGTTAAGGTTGTGTATATGTTATCGTTAACGTTATAGAGGTCATTTTTCTATTCCTGTTAATGCTGCATACCTTATACAATTTATTAATCAGAAACAGAAAGCCCAAATAAAAATATTTAATAAAAAGCTAGCGATAGATCCGAAACCTTTTGCGCTTTAAGCTTTTATCTTATTGTGAAAAAATAAGGAGACTTTGGGCTTTCAAAAAGCCCTAATTAGCTTTTCGCAAACAACTAAAGCTTTCCTCGTAATGAGGACAAACGGAAACGGCAGTTATTTCACGTTAATTAATAATTTGAACAAGTGATATTTAATTTCTTATTTAGATATTTTCAACAAATACCCACTAGCTTCTGTCACTCGCACTATAGGCTCCCTTGATAGCGTTATAATAGGATTCTGGTTAGTGATCTTATTAATTTGTGAACCAGTGCCAAAAACCATATATTTTGTTTTGCTAGGATTTAGTACGAGGCAGTTTTTGTTAGACCAGTCAGTGATTCGTTCGAGATCCTCATTCAATTTTATTATGGCGGAATGAGTCTCATTGGGATCGAAAGAAATATATATTTGAAGGTCATCCGCATATATATGATAATGACAGTGTTGTATGATACTTGTTATATCAGCGCAATACAAAATGAACAATAATGGAGAGAGTATGGAACCTTGGGGAGCTCCTCGTGTCACAGGATAGCGACCCGAAGTGGTTTTGGTACCATCTTCGTGTTCGATTTCAACAATCTGTGATCTACCATTTAGATAACTATCAAACCAGTCAATAGTATCTTTGCTGAATCTCAACGTACTCATAAGATTATGAACTAAACTTGCAACAAACAACTCGCCAATAAGTTTACTCCCTATTCTACTTGTTAAAGTGTAAATCAGCCTTAACTGCTATGAATATGAGTGCGTTAGGAAGATTTTATTCCAGTCAAATAATTATCAAATGTAAAAATACATAGCAGTCGAAATTTTCCTCATTCCTGCATATTCATGGGCTTTTCTGCATAAGGTAAATGGAACAAAATATGTAAATACGACTTACTTTTAATGTTAGAAGAAATTTCGGTCGTTACGCTGGGACCGCGAGAGTGTATCTAATTCTCAGGGGAACTTTATTCATAAAACTCGCATTAGCCGAAAGTTTATTCAAAATGCAGCGAAGTTCTGTTCTCTCAAAGTCACGTTTAAATTTTAGTCCGTTACATATTCTGAAACTGAACATGGACTTACTCCGTGACTCATATTCAACTAGTAAAATATGTGAACAAACAATGACATAATTATTTTGTTAGTAAATGTAAGCTAATATCTTCTATAAGTTTTAAATTTTCAACATAATGCATAAATGCATCTTTTGTCTAAATTATGGATTACATGAAAAATAAAAGTGGCTGTTTTATTTCTAATAATTGTAGCTCTTGTGTAAATGACGTATTATATAATAAAATAAACAATGTAGCTGTAATTTATTTATTTATTTACAAAGGTATACCAGCAGCATGTGGAAAATACATTAAAAAAAAATAATTATGAATTCAGTCCAATTTCCAACGCTATTGTAGGTACATACAGCATTCAATTTAATTAAATAATTTCTAAATGTATAAAATATTTTGAAAGTCTTTGTTTATTCACTCCCTTACTCTTGACTAACGGTGCGTTATCTATCTATACATCTCCGAAACGGCTGGACCCAAAATGTTACTTGTGTAGGGTGTGTACTAGTGTCAGCCTTCATTTAGTTCTTAAGGTGTGCCAAATTGTTGGACGTTCCCATGACGTTGTGGTATAAATATTGTGCTTGTAAATATACAGTCTGCGGGAAGTTGAAGTCAAGTTAGTGTTTTATTGATCCTCATCAATATAACTCGAAAAAGATACCAACGTGTCCGTTATACAGTTAATAGTGTAGATGAATGTACTATCCAGCTGACCTTTCATTTTTATACAGGATGTAACAGATATCGTACCTTAAACTTTGTGATAAGGCTACATTGAATGTCCATAATAAAATTAGAAAAATCATTCATCCCGGAAATTAGAGGTTACAGATACTGCCATGGTCGTCCCATTCTTGAGCGCGCAATGTATCGTGAACATTGGAAAGCAATTGTCAACTAAATGTTGACGCACAAAGTAGTAAACGACCCGCGCCGCGCTACCCCTGTTACGTACTTATAAGTTTTTATTTTTTAATACGGACTGTATTTAAAAAAGCAACGCTTTTTACATCAGACCGAAAATAAAATTTAAAATGCCAATTCTAATTACGAAAATTGTTTTTTTAAAAATTAAGTGAACAAAATTAAATTTGCGAAATGGTTTTAAATAACAAAAGCTCGTAGCTTTTGTCTAGTCTTTAAAGTAACGGAGGTAACAACTAAAGTACGCATTCATTGTAAATTTTGTAAACGAATTTTTAGACACAAAAACACACCTTATGTTCTGAATGGAGTGTCTTATTTTCACTCAAATTTAACTATTTTGAACACGAAAGAGCAAGGCAATTATACGATCCAATTTACTTCAAAATAATATTCAAAAGTTGAGATCAAATAACATTCATGGAAAAGTCAATGGCAGACGAGAGGTCACTGCTGATGTAAAGATTATTCCGAGGATTTTGACTAGCTGAGGTTGAAGAGATTGAACAGGAAACGCTATATTTTTTTAAGTAAGTCAAATTCAAAAATATCTTTTAATGGCCGTGTCCTGACTAACAAGCAGTCACGCGAGGCAGCCTCGGACGTTTGCTGTGCAACGTTTTTCACTTGGAGCAAGTGCATTTACTTCGGGCGAGATACGCCCTGACTGATCCAAGATTTGGACTCGTAGGACTGCCTCGCGAGGCTGCTCGTTCAGTCAAGACATGGCTATTACGAGTACGAGTGATCGTCATTCTTTACATTTAAAAAAAAAAACCATCTATCTATTTTGATAATAAAATTTAAGATTTAAAAGTTCACAAGGTTTCTTAGTGCCCCCTGTACTGAGAAGAGAAAGGAATTAGTTTTTTATATTTTTGTTGTTAAATAATTCAGAGTCAGTAAAAAGCTATTTTATTATAGACTTATTAAAAACTGGCCGTTGCTTTACCTTTGATTAGCTGTGGAAGGAAGAAGAATGAGTGATGAATATTTTTTTTTCTTTAAACAATATTAGGAATACTTTTTAGGTATGTCTAACATTCCCTTTCTCCCCTCCTACTAAGTTTAAATTAAAAGCTAGTACTAGGAGTGGGTGCGACAATACCCCAACGGCGATGGGGTTTGAACCGGGTTTCAGTTAATACCTTATACCGTTAAGCTATTGAGGCTCGAAAATGTATCTAAAAATGGAGATATATACACGTCGGTAGTAAATTTTACTGATATACATGCTGCCACATTAATTTACGTCATCCCAAAATCCTCATCCACGGACAGGGGTCCGAGGAACTCGATTTGGACACCCTTTGGGCTATAAATCAACTCATAATGATAGTCATGTTGCTCCAGGACTGGTCATTCGCTTAGAGGGCGTTGGAACGTTAAGATGACTCAGTTTTTTTCGACACTATTGGAATTCAACATATTTAAGAGTTTACCCATTGTAACTTTTATTCGGAAGATTTTGTAGTAATTATGCAGTTTAGTTAATTTCCCAAAAATTGCATTTTTTTCTTCTCGAAGTTGTTGTTTTGGGGGAGGCTGACTTTTTGGGTTGTACAATTTTCAAGTTATGAATGCTACGATAGGGCATTTTAAAGCATTACGACGTTAATATCAGCTTTATTCACTCACATATGCCGCAACAGAGTTACGTTTTGCACGGAGTCAAAGTTCTTGTTTGCATTCTAATGAGTGATATTCCGCAGGGGTTGGCTGACATTCCGTTCGAAACGTAAATATGTTGCGGATGGGATAGAAGCGGACAGACGATCGTTCTGCGATCGCCCTGGCCGCTTCATGGTTATTTTTTTGTCTTAACACATAAACCCAGAAGTAGAAATGCCCCGCAATGCCATAGTTTTTATGGGGAATGTCAGCCTCCCTCGACGGAATATCAGTCATTAGAGTGCAAACAAAACCTTCGAGAAAAAAATATATGCGTTTTTGGGAAAAGTAACCAATCTGCATGATTACCGAATTTGCTATAAAATTTTGCTTGAAACACTATTTGAGTTAATCTGAGTGTTCCTACAGATTCTGTTTGTTCAATAATTTATCTAACCAACGATTTTTAAATATTTTTTCTTCTCTTTATCATATCACAGTTTCTTTCGATACCATCTTTTACATCTCTATTATATGAAGAACATAACTTGATGTCCTGTTTATATTCTTTTATATATGTCATCGAGCAAATGAGTAGGTGGTGAGATCACTTGAGTGAGGGAAGCTTGCAGATGCGTTGTCGGTTATACTCTTTTCTCAAAGGTTTTCTTTAAGGAAGTTAGTTGTATTGGTTCGGAAATACCGGAGCTGGTAAGTGTTTACACAAAGGAATTGTGCAAGGTACGAAATTTCAATCGCACGGTTGTGTACTTTGAAACAAGGTGATGAGGGTGAAATTTTTAATTCTGATGATATGGTTTTAAACACAAGCTTAAGTATCTTATAGGTTTTTTATATACCTACATGCGTATGGCCACAGTCATTGTCATCAACTTGTTAATTTGTTTGCTGTGGATAATGAAAAATTTGATGCATTTTGATTTGAAATAACTGTAAAATAGTTGTAGAAATGATTATAAAATAGTTATGGAAAATGAGGTTCCATTTTTCCCTCTAAAAGCAAAGTTGAAATTTACGTAGAAAAAATTACCAAAATTTAATTAGGCAACGCGAACGAAGTGAAGTACATAGTATAGCATCAAAACAAAACCGGCTACTTATGAAAGTTATATCAAAGAGTTTTTTTCAGAGAATAGCAAACGCAAATTACTAATTAATATTCTCGATGGGACCCATTCATCGTAACATATACGTGCACGCAAATTTCATTAAAACTTTTTAGTCATTATAATAGAATTGAATTACGCACTGGCGCTACGAAAATTTTTGAACATGAGATTTTTTTTAAAGTACGTTATCAATAAAAATGTTAATGAGATGACTTTGTTCAAGAAAACTTGAGAATATTCAACATTATGGTAATTTTATAAATACAGCGTTCCTATATCTTAATTCAACTCAATATGACGAAGAAAAATCTCTAACCTTCTATGCTACAAATCTAGAAGCATAGAAGATGGCAACTGATTTCACGGAGGAACTGTGCGAGGTAAGAAATTCCTAGAGATTCGCTCGATTGTGGACTTTAGGGCATCGAGGTGATGATGGTGGAATTTCAAATTTTGACGAGATGTCCTGTCGTGGAATGCGGAACACTCCCTATGATAACTTAATTTAGTATATAATTAAATAATAAAAATAGCGTTATTTCCATGCCTTGTACCAATCAGAAGCTAACATAATTTTTGCATGAAAACTTTTGCAGTAATTACAACTGGTGAAATCCATCCAATAGGGTCGTAAAGTCTAGCAATATCTGACAGAACCTTCCGTTTAGTTATAGGCTGTACTAACTCAGGTAGATTAACTACATATTCAAATTTATCCGTTAGCTTGTTCCAACAAATACCTATAACTTTTATCATATTATCTTCTTGTATTATTATTGATTGTTCAGTATTCAATTCCTCTTTCCTAATTTGATTCAAAAAACTCTCACAGTTACTACCCCACTTTTGTAATTGAAATCCTCCAGACTTCATTAATTTAGACATCTCCTCGTATATTTTCAAGGCCTTTTCCTCTGTTTCACATCCCGTCATTAAATCATCCACGTAATAATCTCGTAACGTTATTTCTGCAGCAAGTGGATATTTGTCTTTTTCCAACTCTGCTAACTTTTGCAGGGTTTTTAGATAAAATAAATAGTATATATATACTATTTTCTATGCATTAAGCATAATATTATTTGGTGGATGAAATTTGACAGCCTTACAACGGCTGCAACAAAGAGAAACATATGAGAAAGAGATCTCCTCAAGATATGTAGCGTAACCTTGATCGTATAATCCCATTGAGAAGGGTAAACGACGATAAAGTGGTATAGCTATTTCGGGATGAGACAGACAATTATTTTGTAATTTACATTTGGCGCGATATTTAAAAAGAGGGGAAGAGTGGCATTATTATAAAAGATCATGTTTATGGCGTCGGTATGTATTTTTATGTGTGAAAATTACAATATGCCGATATATTATATATGTATTGATGAGCAAAAAACTAAGGATTTATATCAAAATAACAGAACACATACGACGATGACATAGTATATTGTATATATATGTATATAGCGTGTCCAGAGAAAACATACGTACACAAAAATGTTTCAAACGAAACGATGACGTCTATATAAGCTTATAAAAGCTATCCTAACGTTACCCACCCTTATCAACAACCTACCTCTATTTATCCCACTACGTTTTAAAAATTAATTTAGATTTTGATTTATCTACGTCCGACATATTAATTAATTCTACACATACCTACCTACTATTTAAAATAAATAAACAAATAATGGAGCGTAGAGCATATGAACACACTGACCTTTGTTATTATTGGACAGTCCAAACGAATCACAAACATTCTGACATAGTTACATACATACATACATACCTACTTATAATAAACATACGAGTAATAACGTAAAAAGAGAAATTATAAAATAGATGCGAAAGAACAAAAAGAAAAATATTATACCTACTCTTTTAATTTCCCTTATTACGTAACGGAAACTGCGATACACTATAATTTCGTGTTAAGAACTTCAACTGGAGATTGTCGTTCCGCCTTAAATCGTCGACAGCTGGATCTGACTTCTGAGCTTGTGCCAAGGAATGGAAATCATCGGAGAGTTCTATCTCGTCCACTCGCGATAGGGCGTCAGCTACTACATTATCACATCCAGGTTTGTACCTGATATCGGTGGAAAACTGGCTCACGAAGTCGAGGTGTCTAATTCTACGAGGCGAAGCTGTTTCGGCTCTCTGTTTGAAAGCAAACGTTAAGGGTTTGTGATCCGTCACTATATGAAACACAGTGCCTTCGAGCAGGTGTCTGAAATGTTTCACAGACTCGTAAATGGCTAGCAATTCCCTGTCGTACGTGGCATAGTTACGTTGGGCCGGCGTAAGTGCTTTCGAAAAAAATCCTAGGGGACGCCAGGCACCATCGCGGAATTGCTGCAACGCTCCTCCAATGCCCCTGTCCGACAAACTCAATGTGGTTTTATCGTTTTATAACGGAGTTCCTAAGGCCTCCTTCCAGCTCTATCATCATATCAGTTCCAAGTCATCATAATATTGCTTTGTCATTCGATTTACATATGTGTGCAAAATTTTAACTCAATCGGTTTAAAACATCTGCTCCAAAATTGAGTTGAAAGATTCCAACGGAACACACATAGTTGCAAATTAAATAAAAGCTTTTAAAAATTGGTAACTGTGGGTTATAATTTTTATCCAGCTAGTTATTTGGTCTGGTAAAAAATATCTAACCTTATTAAGCGGATGGTGTCGCGGGAATTCGGTTGTCATACATAATAATGTGATGATGCTTTGTTTATAAAGACGAAATGCGTCACGACCGAGTCACACGGCGGCCCCGCGCACAAGGAACAGTGTTGTTGTTTGGAACGACTTATATCCAGAACATTCCACTGGACCTGCGAGCGTTGCGGTCGCAAACTCAAATGGAACGGGATAAGGGGGGTTTTTGAGAGTTGATACGATATGTCAAATGGAGATATACGACTAAGTTTTAAGATTGTCGCTCATCGCCCAAGACCTCCCACCTCTTGGACATGGGGCGTTGCGAGCGTTTTGTGAGCGTGAGCAATGACGTCATTAGTGACGTTTTCGCCGCGACCTCAACGATCGCGGTGGAAAAGACGAACTTCAGTAAGTGCGTTTTGAGTGCTGCGATCGCATAGTGGAACGCAGCCATTATGAATCGAACAATGACAAAGATGGTGGTTTTCGTTAACAGGAAGCTTAAGTTACAGACCGGAAACCTCAGAACGCGATATAGAGTCGTCTAGGTAACGGAAGTAGCGACATCTAGCGACCAGGTAAGGGAAAGAAAACGACGTTCTCTCTCATAATGGACTTCGGACGTTTTTGGTAATAACCGTTGATTATCATTTTTCAAAACATTTCGTGGGAAGACGCCGTTGGGCTTTTTTAGGGTTTCGTAGTTATATGGGGAGCCCTTATATAACAGCTCAGTCCTTTTGTCCGTCTGTCCACTAGCAAGGTGCCCCCCCCCCTTCCCCAAGAACATCCAAACTTAGATATAGGGACTTGAAATTTAATTATTGACAGGACATGCTAAAAACCGTATAACCCCTCGCTATACGAATTATCGAAGATCTCAATGTAATAGACAATCTGGACAGCTTTGACTTTCGAGGAGATGTTGCCTCTTTGTGCGTCTTCTACTGTATTTGTAACGGGAATGCTCTAAGGAGCTCCTCGACTTGGTACTACCGTCTCATTTCTGGCACCGCACGCTTTTTCACTGGGATAGATATCATCCACACCATCTTGATGCTTGGCTCCCTTCTAAACGGGAAAGGATAATATTTATTGAATTGGTAGAATCCGGTGTTCCTTTGCGGAAATATATGACATGCATGAAATACTAAACTACTTTGCTTAAATCCGCGAATGTATTTGAGAGAAAATTGGTGCAGTGCTGCAACCCGAAAGCTACAGCACCGAATCCGCCACCAAAGCACAGCTCTACACTGACTTTCCGATGTGCCTCAATGCACGTTTCGCTTCGACACCGAAGCATTGTAGAGGAGTCTATCTTCTGATGATGCTTCGGTGTCGCGGATTTAAACAAAGTAATTTAGTATTTTTGCATGTAATATTTGTTGAAAATTTAGAGTTTCAACTGCATCATTAACACACAAAACCATACGCTATGAAAGTACAAGTTTACGCATAATGAGATGAAGGTACATTGTTGCCCTATAAATGAAATAAAAAAAACATGTGGAACTATAAACAGAGAGTACAAGAAGGTTTGCAGATGCGTTACCGGCCTCTTAAGAAGGGTTTGGGTCAACGAGAACTCGTACAAACAGAACGAAACGCGACAACAATACCATCACTCGCAGTGACAGCATAGTCGCCATTTCACGCCAATCTTATGTGATACAGAGGTACTCCTACCCGGTCGGTCTAATTCGGCTGCAGACCAAAAGATCTGCGATCTCTTCTCCCTGGGGGTGGAACTTCATTTATCTGTCCGATAACTGGTGAAATCCACTACCGTCCGTGATAGCAGTATCCGCATCCTGTCTCTCGTCCCCATCTATCTTTATATCCTTTCATTCCATCCCTTTCCCTTACTCCTATATTTCTAATTAGAGGCAGCACCAAGCTTGAAGCCGAATTGGGCCGGCGTTTCCGGGTACCTCTTTCTTACATAAGATCAGCGTGAAGTGCCGGCAATGCTGTCACACATTAATCGGATCCCACTGTTTTACGCGCCTTCCGAAACAAGGAGGAGGGTTAGCATCATATACCTATTTGAAACAATAATAACAATGCTAAGTTCTGAGAAGGTCATAGATGGTATCAGTGTTCGACATTTGTGTCTATCGTTAGGTTTATCAGTTCTTACCACGGCCGGGTGATAGATTTAGGACCTATTCCAACACTGGTTTTCAATTATCCAACCTTCTACTTGTTTCGGAAGGCTCGTAATTAGAGGTAGCGCCACTATTGCAGTCCTCTGGTCTGCAGCCGAATGGTGCCGGCGCGTCCAGGTACCAGCACCATTTTCTTTTTTTTTTTAATTCGATATAGGCATGCGCTTGACCGCAGTCACACTTGATAAAGTATAGATGCAGTCTACGGGGGAACGCGCTAGCCTAGAATGAACCTATTCACTCTTGATACCTCTATAGACGGTTCATAAATAGTTTATTTTTTCGTAATATGTAAAATATAAACATAGTTACTGTGCATGATAATTGAAGGATAGACATGTGCTACTGTGGCCTTTATTTTAGATATATAATACCGACGTACATTATTTAGATCTATCTCGTAAGTTTTAGCCAACACACGCAGTGCAGGCGCACAAAAATAAATTGTTTAAGACGTCACGTTAAAAATCTTTGAAACTTTCGACTGGTATCTAATATATATGTATTGTATATAAGAACCTTCTCCTTGAATTAATCTTTTTATTGATGAAAACTGCATTAAAATCCGTTGCGTAGTTTAAAAGATCCACGCGTACGAGGGCGGGAAGCGACTTCATAATATACTATGTTATGATTATACAGCACTCTTAAAATGACTTTAAATTAGGGTTCTGTAGACAATTCGTAAATATCTATACTCATTTTATAAAGTGGTATATTTTGTGAGATTATAGGGGTAATCTCAGGACTGAACCTAATTTGTCTATTTTTTTTAATTTGAATAATATTTTCTTAAACAGACGCAACGCCGAGGAAACGCGGTCGGCCGAAGAAAGACCAGAACAGTCTCGCTGATGGTAAATCTACTTTTAATATTAATTTATGGTCTATGAAGAGGTTTATTGAGGAAAACTCAAATCCTTATATTAAGTAGAAAAACCAATAAATGTGGATTTTTTGTCGGTTGCTGTCTCTGGATTATGCGACAAACTTCGAAAAAAAAAAACGAACATCACAAAATTTCAGATCCAAAAAGCAGATACATGGCGCTACAAGTTACTTCTTTAAATGTGCATAACGCCCTTTTTCTTCAAGTATTGCCTGGGGAAAATAACTTGCATTCGAGATTTTTTTAATTCGAGAATTCATCCAACAGATCTGCAATATTCCGATAGCGGCAGCTCGGGACTGGAGGAAGTGGAGCAAAAGGATGCGGCCGAAGCGATGGTACAGCTCTCTGTTAAACCGGGTAAGTTTGTGACAGTTTTGTAGATAGCCAGCCAAATTGAAATATACCTCCCACCTAATTGCTATTAATAGGGTAGACAACGTAATGATAGGTATCAGATGCCTATAATACACATTTTTTTCTATTAATATATAAATACATACCCAGAGGTCAGTGGTTCCCAGATTTTTTTCTCCCACGGATCCCTTTCAAAATTTAGCTGGTTCCCGCGCACCCCCTCCTACCTACATTTCTACCGTATCCCAAAATTCGACAAAAAAATGTGAAGATAATATACCACTATAGAAATTTGCGCTGCGGCTGAGTACAACCACGAATTAATAGTTTTCGATAAAAAGGGGAAATTTGATTGGTGAATAATAATTAGAGGAACCACACCATTCTAACTTATTTAATTTATTTTTATTTTATTTAATAAGGCCATCAACGATATATACATCATATAAAAACAGAGTTACATGGTATAAGAAAAAAAAAACTTGAATGCTATATCAATTACAGATGGCTACAGCATGCATACATTAACCATTTAGAAAACTCCTCATTCGGAATGGTAAAATAACATTCAAATGTTATTGTTGCATGTTTCTTTTAATCTCGCAGACGACCCCCCCACGGAGGTCCCGTTCGACACGTCGGAGTTCCTCATCAAGCGCGAGGCGCCGGACGAGCCGCCGCAGATGTCGGACGAGCTGGTGGACTTGGACCAGCACAGCCGCGACTACTTCCCCGCCGTCGTCAAGGTGAGGGGGGCAGCAAAGTCAAAGTCAAAATTAAAGATCCCAACATCCTCGCACGGCTATTAGTGTGCAACGAGCAACAGGCACGTCGCCTACAACGTAGAATCCAGCAGAATTTGGTCCAGACACCCGTAAACTATAGGTATAATAGGTATAATATAACAGAGGATCTAATCATGCCATCATAAATAAAATCCGAAATACTGCTGAATGTCTCAAGACTACGATTGATTGTAGTACAAATAATCAATAGAAAAATCTTTGTGATCGTCAAAATATATGTACATTTTTCAAGTGACACTAGAGTAGGGGAGTAAGGTGGTAAATGCGTCACGAAAGCGTTACGAATAGTGTAATCGGGCGAAATGAACAGAAATTGAACAGTAGATGTAAGTTAGTGAAGATAGAAAGAGAGAGAGAGTTTCGAATTTTAATTCAGGGGCAAGAGAGAGAGAGGTGCGAGGACGCAATTTCTTTCTCCCTTAGCCAGTTACGTTTCGTACATCTATGTTTCAGTGCGGGCCTTTTGTCTGTATCACATTGTAGGAGCAAGAGAGCAGTTTGCGTGTACATTTTCTGTCTCTGTCCTCTCATAGCCATGCGATACATTTATTTATTCTTTAGTCGTGTGGTGTAAAGCACACTCGTTCTTTTAGATTTTACGATTTAAAGTTTACGAGGATTCGGTTCGGGGTAAAATTGTTCATTGTTCCTCAGGAGGAGCCGATTGAGCCAGACATGGGCATGGAGCAGCCGATGCTGGACAGCGCGCCCGGCGAACATCCGCAGCTCAAAGAGGAGCCGCTCGACAACTGGCAGGTAGGTGTTGATACATCGACCAGTTTTTCTTTTATTGATTTTTTGTTTTATGCTGTGACGCCATTTGGCTCTCAGCTTAATATCAGTGTCCTCCATTATAAGAGTCTATGACATATTATGCTGAGCTGTACACCCTCTCTATCTGGTGTTACAGACGTGCATACAGTTTAGTTGTACATATGTAGTGTCTCTAATACTTTTTTTATAATCGGAAAAAATAAAAACAACAACAATGTATTTGTCATCGAGTCGATAGGAAGAATAATACTTTATTAGAATAAATATATTTTGAAAATGGTTTGATCACTGGGACACACGGTTTATATTCACCACGTCACACTCGGTGAACAAATAAGTGTTCAAATATTTGAAGCTATAAAATAATAAAATTACATCATATATAGACAGATGAATAAATTAATAAAGAAACTATTAAAGTAAATATAAATATGAAATAACTCTTAAAGGTGAAAGATGGTAACTCTTTTTCTACGACTTCACGCCCAAACCGCTGAACCAGTTTAAATGAATTTCCCTCAAGATACAGGGAATCCTAGTTTGGGGGCCAATACTGCTTTGTAATGTATATTTTGGCCAAATAACCGTTATTTATTCTTATTATTAAATTAATTTCTGTATAGAGATAGATTGGACTTTGGAGAAAGTCGTAGGGCAATTCTTGTTGAATAAATGAAATTTGAAAGGGGCGATATAGGGGTTGACAGCTTGTACGAAAGTCGAGGGAAATAACGCGGACAAAGTCGCGGTTTGAAGTTAGTTACTTATAAAAGCGAAAAGTCACCTATCACGAAATCTCGAAAATCGCGGAACGTACAAAGATACAATTTGTCTAACAGTTTATAATCATAAGGCATCCGTTAAAACGGGTTTTTGACAGGGCCACATTAAGGGGTCTAAGAGGTTCCGCAAATTTAACTTTAAGAGAATGAAGTAGCGGGAAGCAGCTAGTGTATGTATGTTTTTTGACCTAATGTTGTCCTTACAGCCGGACCCCGCGA
The DNA here is from genome assembly GCA_024363005.1 of Charaxes varanes. NCBI lineage: Eukaryota > Metazoa > Arthropoda > Insecta > Lepidoptera > Nymphalidae > Charaxes > Charaxes varanes. The sequence continues at coordinate 5,087,976 of JANCMC010024009.1, read as the reverse complement.
TACAAGACGACTTGCAAGTCACTGACAGTGAGGAAGAAGCAGAGGATGGACTTTGGTTCTAGAAATATAATGAAGCTATAATTAAATGTTATATACATTGTTTTCAAATCATATGTTAAGATGCAATCAGTTATAGAGATAAAAATAGATTTTTTATTTTTTAAGCAATAAATGAAATTGAATTGTTTTTGCTTTTTATGGTACATTGTGAATTTCAGTTCATACCCATTGGATATAGCCATTTAATGAAGAACGTTCCGGAACTTTGCTAGCTCTCTATCTGTTAGGGACTACCAAGTAATGTGCATACTCATTCCTGAAAGGACGGCAAAGCAACTGCGAGCCTTCTTGTAGTGCAGTCTTCTATGTGCGTCGATAGTCACTCAGGTCTAACGTCTGCCCATTTGCCCCTGGTTGTGTACAAATAACCATGTGAATACTAAATACTACATACTTTATGATCAACAAATCTGCTTACGCCCAGCCTCTACTACACGTTGCGTAAATGTTGTTTTAAATATTTACTTTGTATCTCATGACCAAATTGTTGAGATAGTTTTAACAAGGTCAGTGGGTATATATATATACATACAAAATATTTACATGAATTGATTCTATATCTTCGAAACGAATTATATAGTTTTATACTACAGCAATCGTCAACAAAATGTTGACATGCAAAACAAGTCAACGACCCGTGCCGCGCTACCCCCGTTAAGGACTTTTAAGTTTTATTTACATTGCGATTCGATATAAAAAAATTGAAGAGATTTGTTTCTGATTTAAAGTCGCATTGGAACAGATAAAAATAATGATGAAAAGAAAGTCGCAAAAAAAATATGCAAGTTACAATTCGTAAATAAAGTGCCATTCCCGCAAAATTTGGTATACGGCAACAATAACACGTTACAGAAATGGAACTTTTATGGAAACGCAAGTGTCTTACTCCCTCCTTACTGAACAAACGTGCGACAATAAAAACATTTTTATGCAAAAAGGTATTGTTTCTTATTTACGTCGTGTGATGGTGTTAATACGTCACATAAATAAATAAATAAATAAATAAAAACGAAACAAAAACAAAACAAAAAAACGATTACCCTCAATGCAAACCACGTTCTTACCTCTATGTTAGGGCACTGCTTTCTTTCTCTTACATCAACAACAATTTAGGGAATACTTATGTAATTCATATGCAACGATATGATACATAGACAACTTATGTAATACTAAAATGAACCTGATTATTTCTGGTATGGTCAGGTTTTTTATATATCACATTTATTTGGACGATAAGAGGTTCTCTGAATGTAGCCCTATGTACTACATTTAAAATATCTTCAATTACCTTACCTGTTACTGTAAATCCATCTAAAATATAACTCTATGTTTTCAGGGTTAATTTAGACAAACAAAAATACGGTTTATTTGTGTATTGCACCGGTAGTCAACTTTTTCAAAGCAAGTGCGTAATGAAAAGTTTATGCAGCATAATACTTTTCTTAGAAAAGTAAAATTCTGGACGATATAATTTTCGTCCTCACATCGACCTTCCACAATGATTACAGTGTCCGTACGTATTTACTTATGTAGTGTTAAATTAATTTAGTAAGTAGTATATTTATAAGTACACACTCAAACTGTAACACAGCTCAAAGTATATGTACATTTTTGACCTTGAAGTCCACAAAGTACTACAAAACTTTATACAGTTACATAAAGTCCCCGGCCACACTATATCATCATTGAAATGAAGTTATGTCTGGCTCCAGTATCAGACAAACGCGATATACCGAAAGCATTGCGATGATCTTTAAGAAAATAGACAAGAGTTAAAAGGGTTTATATTGAGAAAGATACTTAATTTAGGTTTCATAGCGACAGCAGCGCCACCTATCCAATTTCTCTGCATACCATCTAAGAACCCATTGAAATACGGTCGAGCTTTTCCGGAGCTCCCGATCCCGGGGGTTTTATTTTTAGAATGAGAAATTATTTCATTTAATTTCTTTATTTCTATAGCTTTATACAGGAAACGATTAAAAAATACTAAAAGCTGATCCTGATATATGCATTCACGCTACCTATCGGGTATACCAGTCTACAGCCCTACAGTGTGTTTTCTTCTTCATCAAATTTATTTCTTTCATCTTATTGACATCATTCAATGAAAAATCAAAATTTGAAATTCTACCCTCATCACCTGAATGTCCTAAAGTCTACAACAGTGCGATCCTCTAGAAACATCTTACCTCGCACAATTCCCCTGTGGAATCAGTTGCCAGCTTCGGTATTTACGAACGGATACGACTTAGGTACCTTCAAGATGAACAAACTCATTTCTCAAAGGCCGGAAACGCATCTGCGAGCCCTCCGGTGTTGCAGTACCCCATAGACGACGTTAGTCACTTCGGTGAGCACCAGCTGCTCGTTTGCCCCTCGTTATATATAAAAAAAACTGAATTCTGCGAATTCTCGAATCGAAGCGTGTATCGTTAGATCATCTATCTAATATCAATTTGACGTAACTGCTAACCGGCTACCGAAATTTTAACGGTTGTACCACAACCAGCGACGACCTTGATGTGTTGGTCAATTCTGGTAGTGTAGACTGGTCCACTGCTCTAATGGTGTGTATAAACGTTTTCGACATACTTCCAAAAGTAACAAATAGTCGCATATTAATCGAGGTCGCAGAAACCAGACTGCCCTGTACCGAGTATTGTCCATAGAGATCACATCCTGTTACAGGATTAGAGATTCTCTCTTTAACTGGAGGTAATGCCACGTTTGCAGTTCTGTTGTTCTGCAGTCAATTTGGGCCGGCACGTGAGAGTTTATATAATAGTATGGACATAGATTTATAAGTTATAACTTTTTGGAAGAAAACTGATTGGTGATTCGTCAGTTATAACATATCTCGAGATCGGGCGCGGTTCAAACGCAGTAAAAATTATTTTATTTATGCCCGAGCCAGATATAGCTTCATTTGAATGATCATTTCAATGATCATATAGAATGGCCGGGGACTTTGTGTAACTGTACAAAGTTTTGTAATACTTTGTGGACATCAAGGTCAAAAATGTACAAACTTTTTGAGCTAAGGTCCTGCAGCGCTTAATGCGCTTTTAAAAATGGTCTTCCACCATACATACATCATAAGTGTATTATATTCTTCCTTCCAGCGCGTTCCGCTAAAAAATTCCCCAATAAACATGGTGGATATGACTAAATTATACTATTTAGAAAAACTTTATGCAAATTTACATGCACTATGTTAGACATACTGAGGAGGTCGTGGCCTAATCAGTGGTCGACATTTGAGGAGATCGCTAGGTTAAGTTACACTTGCTGCGACCGGGTTTTGAAAAATATTCTGCCAAAAAAAAAAAAAAAAAAAAAAAAAAATAGCCACATCCTCTTCAATTTGAGCGTACCCTGGTACTAGACCGGGATAACGCTAGAATGGGAAGACATTTAAATATATTCGTATGACATCCAGGCAACATGGGCTCCGGCATAGATCACACGTCGACTCGCGGTGAGAACGTCGCCGATATGATTGAAGAGACGCTGCAGATCTTGGAGCGGTACGGTGGACCAGATGCGTTCATCAACATCAAATACATGGTCCCGACGTACGAGTCCTGCGTGCTCAACTAGACGGTAGATATACTAGTGGTAGATATTCCGTGACCCTAACGTGAAATTGCCCATATCATGAAATGCTCGGCTATTTCATGGTGTGGGAAATTCTAAGATAATCCACCCAAAATCATGAAATGCTCGGGAATTTCTTGGTGTGGGAAATTCATGTTACAGTTGCCACCTTTTTCAGATTACTATTTTAGACCCCACTCTTCGTAGTCCCCGAGTGCTTTGTAAATGGCAATCTCATTCTTATAAATAGATAAAATTTACATTACACGAATGGCAAAGTTTTGTTGCATTTGATTTTCAAAAATAGTCTTTAAAGTGTAGCCCGTCAGCATCAAATTTCTTAACGATGTGGCCTGCCTGCATCTCATTTATAATGATGTGGTATCTTCCTGCAAAAAAGGTTGCCGAACTCTGGGCTAGAGTAAGACTGCATCATTATTATCATCATTTTCAGCCCTTTGTCACCCACTGCTGGGCATAGGCCCCCGTTTTTGTTTCCTCCACTCTCCCCTGTACCCTGCTTCTCTCTTTATATCATCCGCCCATCGGGCCAAGGGAATTTAACAGATTATTATTATTGGAAATAAGGGGGCTAAATCTTAATAAAAATCTCTCTTTCGCAAGTGCTGAAAGGGACTGACTGCAAATAAAAAGCACATCAATTTCGTTAATGAAGCTTCGAATATGAAATCGAGAATCAAGCTGGTCTCCATCTTAGATACTGCACCCGATTGGGCTCTTTTGATAGATATGTATAAAAAACATTAGAAAACCCCAGAGGATGTTGTTGTCACGTCATCCGGGCCGGACATATTCCTATACTCAAAGACACTAAAGCGAGTAGTACTTGTAGAGCTTACAGTTCCATGGGAGACCAACATCCCTAAACAACACCTGATAAAAATAAACAAGTACTTTGACCTAACCAATGAGCTCACTAAAAACGATTATAAAACCAGCCTATACATGGTAGAGGTAGGAGCAAGGGGTACACCAGCAAAATCCCTATACAACCTACTAAAAGACCATGGCTTGTCAAGAACTATCATAAGTTCATTATTCATCATAAATCATTAACCAATCAATCAGAGCAGACAGACACTAGTTGATTCTAATTACTGTATTGGGTTTGAAAATCAATGATTGGAATAAAATTTTGTACGGTATAAAAGAAATGTACCGTTTTTAATCGTTCGTAATGGAGGAAAACACGCAAGAAACGCAGGACGTCGAATTAAGACCTAAATATGAATGGAAGAAAATCTTTATGTATACTTTCATAGGCGGCCTGGGTGAGAAATTGTATATTTTTATAAATTTGGGATGTAAAGAGGAATTTCTATGCTTACTCTTATGGATGCGGTTAACAAACTCGAATGGAGCTGTTACGGCTATATAGCAAAATCAAAAAACATTTTATTCTATACACAATGCAAAAAATATTAATAATTTGTAGGAAATAATTACTTTTTGTTGTATTTCGAATCCTACATTTTTTATGAAAGACCTAATTTCATAAAATACATGATTTAGAATGAAAGCCCATGTCTATAATAGTTCAATTAATTTATAAGCAACTAGGTGTAATTCTGTCAAAATTTAATTCTTATATGTTTCTAAAAACTTTTCGTGTTCAAGGAATATACAACAAAAAAATTAGCTAAATTGATCGCACCTGTTTTCTGTTTTTGCGCTTAGTAACAAATATTTACAGCTTTAAAAAAAAATATAAACACCACTATTTTTTTTTGTTTTAAGCCGCCTTTATCCTAGAAGAATTTGTTTTATTTAGTTATTAAGCCCATTTCTTTCTTTTCCGCGAGCTGTGTATTTTTTGCGGCATTGGGAGCACCACTATTTATAGTCACCTATGACTTTCCTATATAATAAGCTAAAAAGTCAATATAAAACTTGAGCTTTTTGATATATGATCAGAACTTAAATTTAAATTAATAACCTCTTGTTATGAGTATTCTCATGATAAACCATTTTGACCTAATTACATTAATTACTACATTGTATATGGCTATTTCTAGCCATGGCTAGTGTCTGTATGCAATTGCTAACAGTTGCCTATTAACACTTTCTGTTGATATCAAGTCTACGACTCTCCAAGTTCGTTTGTGTAAAGTGAATGTAACATTATTGCTAATGAGATGAGCGGCAGATGTTGTCCTGCCTACATTAGGCTACTTACTATTTACAGTATTCTATTATCCCATAATATTATCCATGTTCCTATTAGTCCCCATTTGTAAAGGTGGTGATTCAATTTTCCGTGGTTGGTCCAGAATCTGACCACAGATTCACCACAATGTGACTGCGTAGCACCAGATCATAGCCTGTTGCATGTTGTGAACAAGTGTCCACTCCGTCTTCTCCCTGGCGGCATATCTGAGTTGCACTCTCTTACAGCAGCAGCAGAGGCGTGGTTAAGGGATTTGGACTTAAAATTTTGATCCATGCAGGATGCCATACGCAATGATGATGATCCATGTTCCTGTCTCCTTTCCTGTTTCCATTTAGCACACATTCTGTCCATGTTATGTCAAACGCCATGAGGTTACATTAAAAAAGTTTAATTCGTCAAAAGTTGCATAAGAAGTTATTTGGTATGGTGGAATATTCTTAAATTATATAATTTTACTCATGATGTTCTTAATTCTCTCTTTCATGCGAACCTTCTCTTGACAATAACAAAAACAAAAAAACATTTAGCGAATTTGATCCAACCAACAAAAACTTGGGTGCTTATTAACAGGTCCATAAATCTGTTCCATTCTTGAAAGTCATTGTTGATTTTGTATTTTAGAAACAACTAAAGAATATTCAATTTTGAAAAAACTGGGAGTGAAATTTGATTCATGCTCCGAAATTCTTATTTAAAGTTTTATCCAGCCTTCAGCAGAAGCAGGATATACTTGAAGGGGTATAAAACCTTGTTCAGAAATACTAGTCTGTTTTGGAACCCTATCTAAACGTTTTGATTGTTGTCTAGCTTGTATTCCACCACTTAGTGTTGAAATTGAGAGAGGGATGAATTTCTTAGCATTCCTTGGATACATGATAGGCGATGGACCGGACACCCGCATTATCATTGCAGAGGAGAGAACCACAGCACTGTCTGGGACTTGTGACCCAGGTGTAGGTTTAAGAGTGCACTCTTTATAGTGATCACTAACACTCACCTTCACTGTTAGTGTTCCCTCCTCTGCCTAGCCAAATCTGGTTTGATCCCACCAGTGCGGGTTTAGGTGTCCTTTCTAATAAAAAACTTATGATAAGTTCTTGACAAGCCAAGGTCTTTTAGTAGGTTGTACAGGGATTTTATGTGTCATCCAGTGTGTTTACATTAAAATCTGCATTACTGTACACAAATTGATCAAAAGTTTTTATTAGGATAATTTTTATTTGACCTGCTTCCGGATGTGTTGCCTTAAAATATCAAATTTTATAAAAATGTTAGCCTTTGCACACCCTACTCCATATATACTACTAGCTGTTACCCGCAACTTTCTCTGTGTGATAATTCTGAAAGCTATAGGGCCTTCTTAATTTGGCCGTATCGAAAAATGCGGTTTTAGCGCATGTCAACTAACTATAAAATACTGCGTTGCTAAAATTCATCATTGTAGGTGCTGCAGTTTTCAAGATGTCGTGTTAGGTGACCTTCGGCTATATACTGTACTCATCCGTCTGTGCAATTTTCCTAAATTGGTACTGAAAGTTTTTGCTACAGTTGTTAATATGTAGATTCTTTTCTTTACAGCCTTGACTCTTGGGTTCGTTCATTACAAATATGTCTCCACATTGTTCGAAAATGACAGGAACTTTTCATACTTGTCCGATTTGGAACGTGAAATGTCACTCCGTACAGAGATGGGGTTCTACTATTCTTATTACAAAACTATTGTTGAGGAGTCACCGTTCATTGCCGGAATATATAAATTGATGTACGACAGACTTGTGGAGTATCCCAAAGATGTGAATGCTTTTAACAGATTCAATATTCATCCAGAGGTAAATTATTTTTTGATTAAACAATTTTATTATTAACAGAAGATACCACAGCTTAAAGAACCTATATCTGATTGAGAGGGTTCTGGAATAGATTTTTGAAGTAAACCTTTTTTAAGCGTGTTTCTTTACGTAAGCTGGTGAATGCGTTACGACAAGTGTGATCGGGTGAGGCGAAAGGATGTTAAGAGGGAGATATGAGTTAGTGAAGATAGAAAGTGAGTTACGTTTCGTATATTACTGTAGAAGCAAGAGAAAGAGATGCGAGCACACATTGTCTTTCTTTCATAGTTACGTTTCGTACATCCATAACAATGCAGGCCTATTGTCTGTAAGTAGAGTGGCCAACAAGTTTCTTGCTGATCCTTCTCGATGCTAGACTTATCCGAATCAGTCAACTTTAAAAATATTTCACGATTCAAAAGAACTTATCTAGTCTACTTAAATAAAACATCATTTGATTTAATTTGATTTGAAATAAAATATATCCAATGGTATTTAAAGTCAATACAATTTTTCTAAAGTGGTACGGAATATACATATCGACGGTGCTAAAGAAGTTTTACTTCAGTCAGGGGTGTAAAGTACACTTTTTTAATGGGCAAAATGGGCAAATGAGCAAACTTGTCACCTAAGTGATTGTCGTGGTTGATAGACAACTACATTATCAGGGCAGCTTGCAGTGCAAAAGGTGGCTATCTCGTACCAGGTGAATAAAAGCTAAGAGGGCTTGAACTCTCTCTTCAAAGTTCTTTTCAACTTTCCCTCACGGTACTTGTTCGCTATCGGTCTCGCGGTAATATTTACCTTTAACTAAAGGAGACCACAGATTATATACATAATAAGACTAAGCAAACAAAAGTAAACAATGACAAATGTTAAGATATAAGTGAAAGACCTAGAAATAGAAATAAAGAAAATGTAATGAACTTCATATAATGAACTTCATAGACGTTAATAGACGAGTGAAATAAAAACATGGTTAACACAATCTATTTATTTAAACATATTTTAGACAGCAATTACACAACATACACAGATGTCGGTGCTAAATAATTAACGACAATTATACTTAGAATCACCATAAAATGATCATATATATTCGCAGTAGTCCTTCTACTTTGACTTCTTCCGTCGACTGCTGATTAAAAAATGTGACCTCAGTTGTTCGGCCTACACAGGTACACAATGTCACGGGCGGGAAAAGTCACGTGACAGTGCACAAGTACTGCCAACCGAATGATAGTTGCTGCAGTGTTAGTGGGACAATTGTAATGTTTGTTCGGTTTTCATAAGGCAAAGGTAACTATACAATTACTTGAGATGACAGCATTGCCACCACTTGACGCCGTTCTTAAGTGAGAAAGAGGTACTGGTACCCGGACGCGCTGGCCCAATTCGTCTGCAGACCAAAAACACTGCAAACGTGGTACATCTCTAATTAAACTTTTGCAAAATAAAACTGTATATCAAGCATTGCCAGATATTTTATTATAAAGTCGCGAGTATCAGCTAGTTACAACATAGTTGATGACGTCATTAAGAAAATAACAGCCGTCACCGTACTATTAGCGATAAGTTTGCAAACAACAAATCAATAAAAAACGCGAGCCACATCCGTTTTGTTTGCGTGTGCGTCGTATGGTGGTATCTATGAATGGTGTGCACACAGACATGCCACACCGCGCGAGCATTCTAACACCGAGATGGGAAAATCGAAGAGTAAAATGAGAATGTAGGTGTTTTTTTTATGTTACAAGGGGCAAACGAGCAGGCAGCAGGTACCTAGGTGCCTACTAACGCCCATGGACATCTGCACGACCAGAGCAGTATAGCTATTTAAAAACAAATAAATTATATAATTAATAATATTTTATTCAGATCGCATACTGGGCGTAAAGAGAACAAGGTTAATGGAAGTGCTCTTAAGGAACCCTCTGAAGATTAACCTCGTTAAAACGGCTTACTGGCTCGCCTTTTACGTAATACGACATGACGGCCTAAAGGAAACTAGTGATGTCTACTAATAGGCTATCGATATAGTCTACATTGCTACTCCATCGTCATACAGAAATATTATTTTTATGTTATTCAGGAAAACTTACAGTAATTAAGAATAGTAAATAAATAAGAAGTCTAAATAAGTATGGCCAATTACAAGAGAAATACTAACTTGGTGAACGAGTTGAACGATCTCGTTTAAGCGTAGTTCAATAAGTGTACCATACTAACGAAGACTTCACAGATCGCTGAGAAGACTGACTTTCATCGCACAAACAAGTACGGAAGATCGTTAAGGGACTGGTACAGATACGTTTCGCCGACGAACGGTAAAAGTTAAAATTAGGTTACTTCAAAATAGTAAGGATATCTCCTGATGCCTAAATAAAGAATGTGGCGACGTCCAGTAAGAAGTTTCATCGTCCTCCTTAAAGAAAAGGGCTGCGAAGATCTACGCCGGGGGGAGATTGTTGCGGACAGATGAGACAAGAACGGCACAGAGACGTCCATCATCGTGGATCTCACCGGTGAGAAATAAGAAAAGATCGGTGTTTTATTGCCCCAGCAATATAACTCTGTTACGGCACCGATCCCCAACAATCATCTTTTTACCGTTCCAGCTAATACCGGCAGCTGCATCTCCACTACAGGACATCTCGTCAAAATTCGAAATTCCACCCTCGTCACTTCGATGTCCTCAAGTCCACAACCGTGCGTTTCTCTAGGAACTTCTTGCTTCGCACAATTCGTTTGTGGAAGCAGTTGCCAGCTTCGGTATTACCGAACGAATACGACTTAGGGGACCTTCAAGAAAAGAGCATATTCATTTCTCAAAGGCCGGCAACACATCTGTAATCCCTCTGGTGTTGCAGTTACCCATGGGTGCCGGTAGTCACTTGGGTGAAAGCCGGCTGCTCGTTTGCCCCTTGTTATATATATAAAAAAAAAATAAGGTTCACTTCAATAATATTGAGTGGAAAATAAAATTCATCAAAACAGTCACATTTTCTTAATGAACGCTCTGACGAATACTTCAAGGTAGCTAAAACCTTGAAAATACTCTTACTTTGTTTTTATACAGTAAATACATCGTACCGGATACGCATCCCATGGGTTCAGTACATGGTTCTAGATTCTCTAGTGGTGAAGTTTTTCTTGAAATGTACAATTTTTTTACCATTTTTTTATCTGTATACCGTATAATATCATTATTACTGTCCCAATGCAGTTTTAATTCAGAAACAGATTTCTTCAATACTTTTACATCAAAACCACAATGTAAATAAAACATAAAAGTACTGCCTACTGCTTTTACCTCGCGTAACAGGGGTAGCGGAGCACGAGTTTTTTTTTGCGCACATTTGCGTTCTTTTGTTTTGGGCGTTAACATTTTGCTGACGATGGCTTTCTAATGTTCACGATACATTGCGCGCTTAAGAATGGGATGAGGGTGGCAATATCTGAAACCTCTCATTTCCGAGATGAATGATTTTTGTGATTGTATTTAGGACATTAAATGTGAGAAAGTGGTACTGGTACTGTCGCGTCGGACAAATTCGGCTACAAGCATGGCGCTACCTCTAATTAAAATTTTGTAATGATATATAATATATAGCCTTCCTCGATGAATGGACTATTAAGCATTGAAAGAATTTTTCAAATCAGACCTGTAGTTTCTCAGATTAGCGCGTTCAAGTAAATATACAAACTGTTCAGCTTTATATATTAGTATAGATGTTTTCGCGTTAAAGCATTTCACCAGCACTTTGCAATTCTTTAGAACTTCAAACAGGTGTTTTGTCTAATATACAAGTATAGATCGATATCAAATTAATAACAGCATAGCCTTGAAAATGGAGCATCTTTTATCGTGTCCTTCCTGCCCTGCAACCTATACGCGGGAGGACCTGATACAAGCCACAGAGGATGCTGTTCGCGTGGCTGAGTTCTGGAACGAAACTGTCTGATGCATTATCCCCGTTAAGTACCAGGGTCCGCTTAGATTGCAGAGGATATGACTGTGGGGCCCCATATGATGTCATTCCCGGGCAACCCCCACGGTAGATGACAATCGGTTATCTTAACTCGCCCCACAGCCACATATCTACAACCTAAGCATACCCAGGTATTTAACCGGGATAATATAGGAAGAAGAAGAATTTATTTATAATTATTACAAACTAGACCATTATTATAATGTTTTAGTGCGAGTGTGTACCTCTTACTCTCAAACATATTCAAGATAGTGTAGACCCATTCTCGCTGCTAAAAATAAGGTTGTGGTTTAACAATTTTTTTACTCTTCCGACTTCTGAAATCTTTGAAAAATAGATCCGCGAAAGGAAAAAGTCTGAGATTTGCGTTTACATGAAATAGATGACAACATGAAAAATTTCAAGTCTCTATGTCTAATAGTTTGGAGGGAAGTCTTCATACGAATCTCTCACTTTTTAAAAATATTCTGACGCCTATGGTTATCAGAGTAATTGTAGGTTGCAAAGCCCTCATTCGCAGGAGTTTTTTTACCGCGCGTTAAAAAAGCGTTCAAATTCAACATATGAACTCCCAATTTTGCGTTCACACGACGGCGTTTTTGTAACGCGACGCTTTTTTATCGAGCAATGTTCTATTTTCAACGCCGTGTACATACGTATACGCTATATTTTCTTATAGACGACGGTTGAGATTTAACGCAACGTTTTTTAAACTCTCGAGCGAATATGCTAACGGTTAGAGAAATTTTCAAACCAGTCAAATATTTTCTCTTTTATTTTTTAAAATAAAGTCAGCAATACTTATTAGGTTTCTTTAATAAGAGGGTGATAAATTTATCTTTAAATATATTTATAAAAAAAAAATTTTTCTTTTTTACACTATATTATCCAGGTTGCCGTTCCCGTTCCCGTTTCCGTTGCCATTCCCGTTGCCGTTTGAAATAGTATATACAAAGTCGAAGAATTTGTTTGTATGAACGCAAAAATTCCAAGAATTACTTGTCTGTTTTTAGTTTTTTTTAAATAAGAAAACCCATTTATTTATCGGACTATATATTACGAAGAAAGGAAAAATCCGTCTTAAAAATTGTAAGCTTAAAAAAAGTAATAGGACATAGTAACTAGTACCTTTTTAAATTACACGTTGGTCGAAACCATAGCGCAATATCTCTATAGATATATATTTTTTAGTTAGCCTATAGTGTCCCGCTACTGGGCAAAGACCTCCCCCTTCTTGATCCATTTTCCTCTTTTCTGGACTCATATGAAATGTTGAATCAACATACATTGTCCCGATCAATGGTTTTATAGCGAATAGCTTTATTAACACCTCCTAGTTTGGGGGCCAATATTGCTTTGATTAAGTGAAATGTATATTTTGGCCAAATAAACGTTATTTATTATTATTTATTTATTCTGACATTATCCACGGAACCCCCACACAATGACACAAAGTAACATTAGTCAGGTTCCACTTTTTTATTTACGTGCCTTCAGAAACAAGGGGAGGTCGGATATCGAATATAAACCAGTGCTAGAATGGGTGACCCATCTATCACCCGGTAGCAGCAAGAGCAACTTAACCCACCGATCGATTCAAATGCCGACCACTGATTAGGCCACAACCTCCTCGAAAGTATCTCCTTCCTTCCACACGAAAATATCATATTATCCAATAATATCCAATTTGATTAAACAAATTGGGCAGAACATCGCCGAAAAGGGAGGTGATTCCCGCTCTGGGTCCTTCTTGATGCATGGGATAGCCATTGTGTGATGGGCACTTTTGCACCGGAAACCATAAGGGGTAAGCTATTTAGTAATTAATTAGTTGTTCTGTGTATTTTATAACTCTACGTCTATTATTTCGCAAAAATAATATAAAAAGTAATGGAAGAGCGGGGCCATCTACCACAAGTACTAGTAGCACTTAGGCCACCTACCTCTACAATTAAACAGACCTATGTATTTAACCGTGTACCTGGTACTTAACCGTGATAACGCTAGGAAGAAGAAGATGGTGACATTTTCGTGTGGAACCAAAGAGTCACAGTTTCACAGCCTAAGAGTGGCATATGGCTCGCGAGCCGCAGGTTGCCAACCCCTTTTTTTGTCACTGGGAAATGCTTTACGCACTAATAACCTCATGATCTAGGAACATTTGCGAACGGGAGTGTGGGACTCGCTAGCTCTGCTAGAATACTCACTCACAAGGGCTAGATTAAAGGGGTCTGAGGGCTCTCGCAGGTTTAATTTTACGCGGACGCAGTCGCGGGATACTGTTAGTATAGTATAGTAGGTGTTATAATTGGCAGGATATCGTTAAACGGATTAACGTAGCGCGACGGGACCTGAAGCGAAATCAGTTCATTTGTAACTGTGTTATTTTTATATATTACCAATTATTACTTACTGCACGTAACTTTGTCCGTGTTGAATTCAATGATTTTTTTTATATTTTGAGAGATTTTTTTGCGAAATCGTTATACTTTTGCTAAAAATAAATATACGTATTTTGTAATTTTAACGTAAAAATAATTGTAGCTCGCAGTTATTTAATTTAAATTACGTTTCATTACGTTTATTTAATCTCCGTTTGCGAAATAAATGGGATTTTATTAGAATCCATCGATATCTTCGAACATGACTATTTGTGGCTTAATAACGTGTTACACTCGATGTATACATCGTGTCGTCTAGTGTCTCTTTATGAACACGAGTGTCTCTAAAAACAAAATTTACTGCGACACAATAATTAGTATCGTATTAGTTGCTGTATGAACAAAAACACAGGTGTAAACTGCACAGACATTAGTGTCTGACGTTAGTACCGGAATTTGTGTCTTATGTCGCAACCAGACATAGCTCAAAGTGTTTATACATTTTTGTCCTTGAAGTCTACAAAGTTCTACAAAACTATGTGAAGTTACACAAAGTACTCGGCCACACTAGATTATCATTGAAATGATCATTCAAATGAAGCTACGTCTGGCTCCGGTGTAATAACATCCAATTTGGAAATTAAATATTTAAATTTAAAAATAGAACATGTACGTAACAACCATAGATATTTACAATGTTTAATATTCAAAGAGTGTTCGCAAACGTGACTACGTGCAAAACTATTAACGAAATTGCAAGCCACTCTGCGTAAATACCGATAACGTTTTACGCTTTTTACCAAATTACATTACCAAATACAAGTACAAAGAGGATATTCTGTAACATTCGATGCAGGGTATATCCTCTTTGTTAATACGAATAGAGTAACAAAATGAGGTCACGAACTTATCTATTAAATAATACTATTTTTTTGCAACCTTTTAACGTTATTGGTAAAACGTAACATTTCCGGCAATCAATGACGGTGTTTACATAAAACTCAACGCTATTTAACTGGGAGCTAAATCTGCATTGAGTGTTGTGTATTTTTTTTTTAATTTGGTATGCGGTGTAAATAATGTTTTAATTTTAAACAGTCTAATGCAATGGAAAAAGATGAATTTCAAAACGCAGTTTATTTTTTAAAATAAATCTTCTTTACACCCGCTTCACTTGGGGAGTAAACCGAATGCGTGATGAGAGCGTTACGAAAAGTGTGATCGGGGAAGACGACTGCATTTCTTTCTTTAAAAGTTTTATAACATAATATTCTGTTTAATATATTAAATATTCTATATTTAAGTGAATAAAATTATAAATTCATTTTAAAGTTCACTTATATATAAACATTCCAGTCGTTTGGTCTAAAGCACTCTCGTTTTTTTTAATCCCACTGCTTTTAATTTGATGCAATCACCTTGAAACTACTGTCATTTTTAATATAATGAATAAGATTTATCATTATGCCGGAGGCATACATAGCTTCATTTGAATGATCATTTCAATGATCATGTGGTGTGGCCGTGGACTTTGTGTAGATACGTAAAGTTTTGTAGTACTTTGTAGTCAAAGACAAAATGTACAAACACTTTGAGCTATGTCTGGCTCCGGCATTACAATCTCAGATTAAAAATCTCTATACAGTAAATGAAATATAGAACGGGATAGATAAAAAATAAAACTATGATTTGAACAAAAAATCGTTTCGGCAATGAAAACCGATTTCGATATTTGCGTAAACCCGAATACGGTTTTGTTAATAGTTTAATCTGTGGCGGTCGTTTTGAGCGGTGCCTGAATATTTTATACTCTATCACATTCGTATGTAAGTGGCGGGAAAAAGTTTCTTTTTTTAAAAATAATACTAAAGGACCCGGCAGACGTTATCCTGCCCGAAGGTTGGGTTACTTACTATTTACTGCATTCTATTATCCTATAATATTATTTATTGTTCCCGTTTCCATTCCGGCTCCCTTTCCCGTCTCCGTTTCCGATCCCGTTCCGTATATTAGTATAGATAATTAACCTAGATACCGACTTCAGCGCCATCTGCCGGGCTGATTTGTGAATCTAAACCATCCAGGGCGTCACCCAACACATACGAAAAAATTCATTCAGTAATCCACTCGTTGAGGACGAGATCAGTCACATACATACGAACAGTAGAATTGTACATGTATATAAATTAGGAACGTTTCTTACATTTATAAATAATTTATTTATCTTTGATGAATGGGAAATTTTTACTTTTTTAACTAAACTAAAACTTGTCTTTGCATTTTTTGAAGGTTTGCGCTTGTGTCAGTCAGTATTGCAGACTGACAAATAAATTTCTTTAATGTAATAAAAATGTCAAAAAGTGTGTCAAGACACGCTTATATTCCGTTCCGTTGGGTTCCGTAACTGATATGTGACAAACGTATTCGTCAAAAAGCTACATAAATCTCCGGTACACTATTATTTTTTTTTGCTTTATTTCTTATCATATATTTATTTGTATATAATGAGAGTGATTTTGCAATGCTATCCCATGCCTATGAGATATATTTTCGGACAATTATTTGGCCTTCAAACCAGATGTTTGTATGTATGTAATAATTGTTCGAAAATATATCTCATAGGCATGGCCACCCACCCCACCCGCATCACATCGATGTCCTCAAGTCCACAACCGTGCGATTCTCTAGGAATTTCTTACCTCGCACAATTCCCTACTGCGTCGACCGCGTCATCGGTGTAGTAGAGGCATCAGACGGAATTTGGTCATCTTAACTCGCCCCACAGCCACATCCTCTGCATGCTACTTGACTTCCATTCAGTAGTTTTTCTGCGAAAGAGCGTCATACACACAAATCCAGACACCTATAAATCTATGCGTATAAACTTGCGCTTACAATATTAGTAGGAAGTGGGATTACACTACTAGAGGCCAATCTGTATACGTAGCACCTTATCAAATGATATAAGTACTTTTCTATCTTGATAATACAACAATAATACGATTTTATATTACCCATTCAGATTAGATAAATTTCCATAAAATACTGATCCAAGAGTGTTTTTATTCTATTATATATATGCCTAAAATTTGAATGCCCCTTGGCGCAGTTGGCAGCCACCCTGCGTACTTGCTCCGTAGGTTGTGAGGTCGATTCCTTCCTCCACGAGCTGGTCGCGTCGCGGTCGGCCATTACACGTTCGCGCGCCAAGCTTAAATTGCCGCGTATCATAACGAAACTTGGTGTTCGAATTTCGAAAAATGACTTTTTAATTCCCGCCACGCGGATGAGTAAAAAGTGACGCATGGATTTTTTTTCTGGATAGTTTTAACCATGTAAAGTAATCGTGAGTGTGAAATCGGTGTAATTCAGTGGCAGTATGGTGGATGTCAGTGGTAATGAGTGTGATAGCACCATAAATAAGAGGGGCCAATTTGTTTTTCTGGTTGTGCATCTGTTGCTAATAGGACTGAATGGAACTAACGGTAAAAATGTTTTTTTTTTAATTTCTTGTTTTTTTTAATCTGACTTGGTAATTATTTGTATTTAAATTGAATAGTTACTTAATGTGATGTGTCAAAGTTATGTATTATAACTTTGATACAAGTTTGTAGCGAATGGTATTTTATATTATCCGGGATTTTGATGGCTTTCATGTAATAATTGCCCTTATAGCAAAATAAGAGGAAGGGATCCAAATCAAGGGATATGTAGCAACAACTACTAAATGATGAATTAGGGCACAGACTGAAAGTAATAATGTAGTAATAATTTTATGTAAATTAAGAACCTGTATGAATTGAGATGAATGGAAAAGAAATGAATGTCATTTGGAAAACTGACCATTGTATTTCTTTCAAACTACTCGTAGCGTTTAACAATCAGCAGGTTACCAATATTGTATCGGCCCATGCTCTCCAAAAAGGTTATTTGAGATCTGAAAAATCTGAAGTTTTGGAAATCCTAATAATTTGATACATGAAATACTATCCCACGAGTGCTTTTATAGAATATAGAGTATTCGAGAGGACGTAAATACACACTTAGGAGTTACAAATACGGACTATAGAAAAAATTTGTTTAAACCAACTACTCTCTAACGCTTTCCATCCACAGAGCATATTGATTTGCCTATTTCCTTATATATATATATATATAAGAACCAGCTAATTATTACATAGCAGTACCATTCTGTTGTATACAGTGAATCTGGCATGGCTAATAACCATATTTTACTACATCATAGATCGAAACCATTTAGAAACATTAGATATGTTTCAATTAAATGTTCATTATTCTTCTAAGTCATTATCTACACTGTTAGTATCAACGAAGTGACTCAAGACCTCGCTTATCTTTATTGCTTTAAGGCTTGTTAAATAAGGGTGTATTTAAGTTAGCACGAGTATATAAAGATATTCGGATATGCTTCAAATAAAAGGTCAAACATCCATTCCAGATATTGACATACAGACAATCTTTTAAAAGTCACTTACGAACGGACACTTCATTGACTATTATTTCCTAACTGATAAGGGTAGCCCACGCGGACCCTCCCTCCTCCTCCACCCTCGCGGGGTGCAGCTAATACTAATATATAGAGTTATATATTAGTATTAGCTGCACCCCGCGATATATATATAATATATAGAGAGCTGAAGAGTTTGTTTGTTTGATCGCGCCAATCTCACGAACTACAGGTCCGATTTGAAAAGTTGTTTCAGTGCTACATAGCCCATTTATCGAGAAAAGCTATCGGCTATATACATATCTTCACGCTAAAAATGTCCACCTGCTTTTACGCGGACGAAGTTGCTGGTAACTACTAGTTATATATAGTTTCATTTTTGTTATGTGAAGTGGCGGCAATGCTGTCACGTCAAGTGATGGTATCGCTGTCACGTTTCGTTTGGTTTATGTGAGTTCCCGGTGTCCTAAACCCCCATTTTAAAGGCCGGCAATGCATCTGCAAGCAGTGATTTAGTTGTGAGATTGTGGGGATTCTGGGGATGACGTCGGATGGCAGTCGTTAATCGTAACTCGCCCAACAGCCTCAACCTCTGCAATTTAAGCGGACCCTACTATTCTAGAATAACGTTAGGTAGAAGAAGATATTTCGGTGATAGATTTAAAAGTTACGCTCTTTTTGATAAGAGAGGATTCTGGAAGAAAGTAAGTGTTTTGGGCATAAATAATATCAAAAATGCATTTTATTTGTAGATTATTTCCCGCCAAAATCTGATAATTGTTCTGAATATAATCCAAAACAAACATTAAAAATCTGTAGCCCATTAGGGTACTGCTATTGTGTAAAAATACTGAGTTCCTAATGTTTTTCTAAAGAAGTATCGAAAATTGACGGGGAAAGGGGGGGGGGGGGGGGGGGTAAAAATAGTAAAATTCGTGTGACGTAATTTATGGATGGCTATTCGCTTTATTTAGGAACATGATGGAACTTATCTAATTCGAGTGATAAAGCTCCTTTTGGTTGGATTTATGATTCTTTCACTTTTTTTTTTAATAATTTGGCACGTTTAGGGCAATGCTGTCACGCCACGTTCGGTTTGTGAGACTACCCGGTGGCCTAAACTCGTCATTAAGACTCCTGTCTCCCTGGAGAAATTGCTCCTGGGCTTGCAGATGTCCATGGGCGTCAGTATGCACTTAGCTACCTGCTGTTTGCTCGTTTGCCCCTTGCAACATAAAGAAAAACGTTAGTTTTTATTAGAGATGCAACGAATAATTTCTTTATCGAATACTAGATATCTCATCCATATTAAAGTTTATACTTAGTAATAAATAAAATTTCCTAAACTTTATTTATAAAATTTATATATTGGCCTGCTGGTGCGGTGGGCAGTGATCTTGCCTTCCCATCTATCTGAGGCAAAAGAAGATGGCGCTCGAAAAGTCCGGAAGAAAATTTTCATCGGTTCTTATCGTCTGCGGTACTTATACGATAGGTAAGTTATAATTTCTAGCCGAATATAACATTTAGGTAAATAACATTTTGACCGACTTCAAAAAAAGGGGAGATTCTATTCGACTGTGTGTTTATTTTTTTGTATGTATGTTGCGCGATTACTCCGCCATATGTGAACCGATTTTCAGACGATTCTTTTTTTCTTTGGTAGGCCATATTTCGCATGTGGTGTCCCATATATATTTTATCAAAATCGGTCCAGCGAGTTTTGGGAAATCAACAAAATTCGATCGATTATGTTTGTTGGAGTTTCTAATTTTTTTTAATGCTATGTTTCATCAGGCAAAGAGAAGTTCTTCCTCGGGCTGGCCCGACGTGTGGGGTGCTCGGTGTGGGCGTGCCCCGAATTCGCTTTGGGCTAACGTTAGTGTGGATGCGATTTCTGACGAAAATCTTAAATCTTGTGAAAAACTTTTTGGTATTATTTAAGTGAAGGTACAAATTCCTGAAACAAACACACTTGTTCAGGTGCTAGGGCTACGTCTTCTGTGTAATTTGGTTTATTGCAATAAATTTATTTATTTATTTAACCTTGTCAAAAGAAGGCGTTCACTATTATATTCCTGTAACCCTAGAATGGGGCATAGGGCTTCCATAGTCCATCTCCATTCCAAAAGAAGGGCTCTAAAAATCTAGAGCGTTTTCTGAAAGTCGTAGCTTCTGCCACTATCTAGAACGGACAGAGGTCAAGCAAAAATGTAATCTCGATTAAAAAACTTGTTTCTTTCAAAATATATATTTTTTTATAAATATGAAAAATAACCACTTATAACGAAATATAAGAACAATAGGTATATATGTCAAATGTCACAATAATCTGTTTTTCATGATTTTCAGCTAATCGGTAAGGTTCATGCCAAACTGTCACAGTGTTTTATTGCCAAACTCTTGAGAAACGACTTGACCGATTCTTATGAAAATTTTTGTGCATTTCATAGGTTTGAGAAACGTTCGTAAACTGTTTTTTAAAGCCCGACCGCGGGTCTTTTATCGGCAGAAATCTGATGTTACAAAGAGTAACATACGCTACTTCGTTTTTAGAAAAATAATTAGGATTCCGCACAAAAAGATAAAAACTCAAAATTCAACAAAATCACTGAAATCACGCAAATGAAGTCGCCGGGCATATCTAGTCTAAAGTAAAACAGCCGAGCTATTTATACATTTATATCATGTATGTATAATAATTTTCATTGCTTCACCAGTCTTGGCAAACTCGATGGCTTCTTTGGACTGTTCCAACAAGTAGTGGTTAGAGCACAGAGTAAATACATAAAAATTCTTGTTTGAAGTACTGTCTGTATATCGTACTAGCTGTTTCTCGTGAGTATAAGGTATGGCCTGAAATCCGCAAGGTACCCGGTTCAACCCTCACCGCCGTTGGGGTATTGTCGCACGCACTCCTAATACAAGCTGTTAATTTAAGATTAGTAGGTAGGGACAATTAGACATACCTAAAAAGTATTCCTAATATTAATAAAAAAAACATAAAACCAAATTAACTGTTAATCCCTATTTTGTCCCTTTCAAATTATTATTAGCCATGGATATTAGCTTTAATCCGCGACTTTGTCCGCATTTTTTCTTTGACTATCATACAAACTTTCAACCCCTCTATCATATTTTATATTAGCGACCAAAAGCAGCCCATGCTCATCGTCAAGGTCTAATCTATCTCTTTTCGAACTTCATCATAATTCGTTCAGCGGTTTAGGCGTGAAAACGTAACAGACAGAGTATACTTTCACATTTATAACCTGACCTTATTAGATGTCTGATTTTCCAGTGAAAACCAGGTATCGAATAAGCCGTTCCACAAATATAGATTAACCTGTTTAATTGAAAGACTGAATTGCAGACCAATATTGGTTGTTTGGGCACTGTTCCATAGACTGAATAAACCGATTTAATCAATTAAAACCAGCATCAATAATTATTAATAAATAATTATAATTATATTTATCACGTTAACAGAGAGACCAGAGCCGATACCTTTGAAAAATGGTAAAAAATGAAAAAAAAAAAAAGTTCTATAAAATCCATTGGAAAAGAGAACAAAATCGAAAGGAAAATAATTTACGAGCTATTCCAGAAAAATCATACATTTGTTCATCAAAAGTTCAATATATAATTATTATGGTCGAATTTCAACCATTGGGCTAAAACTAGTGATATTAAATCTACAAAAACTCCCCTCATATTTCGGTGGTTACAAAAAACTGATCCGATACTTAAACAGAGTGGATAATACCACCCTACTTTATAATTTGTCATTGAAATCTGTCACAATAAGCACTTTGCGCAGATGCGGTTTGTATTGGGTTACAGTTTTATTGGGGACTAGTTCTGAATTGTTCTGCCGTTGCTTTTCTTGATTTGGACCCGAATTTTTGCTTATTATTCTGTTGCAGTAAAAAAGTAACAATTTGGAGCCGATTTTTGCGATTTTGGCCATGTTTTTACAAATTGTTGTTATGGTGGTTTGTTTTTTATTGTTAGCTTGTATGGTCGACGGTTCCTAAATTTTGCGCATAGTATATTGCAAAATTTCCAAGATAAAATAAATTGGAAACTTTACATAATACTTCTTTAAATTGTATGGTTCTGTTGATGTAAAGTATAAAATTATCTCTTTTTTGATAACATTTTATTCATATTTCATGTTTAAATTTCTTTGCAGCGTTGTGTTGTTTTGGCGTTATAATGAAATAACAATAAAAACCATAAGAGTTACCACATTTTAAGGTGGAAATATAAAAATCAGCCACTAAAATTTATTTGTTAGAATAACGAAGTAGTCACCCCCTTTGTGGCATCTATAAAAAACGGCTTAAAACTGCAACGCGTGAGGGTTCGCCAAATAATAAGATTTGCAAGGGGTTAACCAAAGTACCTACTTATGTAAATGCCTTTTTGGATGTTTGTTTATTTTTTTACAGGTATGAAAGGGCCTTATTACAAAGGTCCTACACAAAGCTCTTATACAAAGAAGCGTATGTCTTAGAAGTATACTATCGTACCGTCCACATCTATTCTCTATGCTAATTTATAAAGCTGAAGAGTTTGTTTGCTTGAACGCGCTCAATTCGGAGACTACTGGTCCGATTTGAAAAACTCTTTCAGTGTTATCTAGCCCCTTTTATTGAGGAAGGCTATAGGCTATATATCATTACGCTAAAATTGAATCTTATTTTATCTACTTTTACGCGGATGAAGTCACGGGCACAGCTAGTTTGGAATAAAGCATGTAACATATATAACGCTTAAATATTGTCTTGTATTACGCCTATAAAATAATATAATTAACCTTCTATAAATGATTAATTAGTATTAACTCTCCCTAGAGTCACATCCTCTGAAATTTAATCGTTTATATTTTTGAATAAAAAATATACTTAAAATCATCGCATATTAAGAATTGCCCTTAGCTGAGTTACCCCCTGGGACTTGGCGCCTGGAGCGGTCGCTCCGGTTGCCCTATGGTAGGGCCGGCCCTGCCCTGGCAGTAGGTCGGGATTACGCTAGAGAAGATCCTTCAATAAACAAGTAATAATCAGGTATTATGCTGGCAAATGTATTGTAATATATAAATTATAGTACATTGACTTTGGCACAGTTAGCAATGACCCTGCCTTACGCTCCGTGGACAGTGGATTCGATTCCCGCCTCAAGTCAGGGTGTATTATCTATATGTATGTATTGATATATTTGTAAATAAATATTTGTATATAACAGGCTACTCTTACTTATAAAACAGGCATTAAGTTGTCTCTACCTTAGGAACAGACGTCCGTGTGTCATATAGTCCTATATATGTATGTATGTAAGTATTAAACAGCATAATACCTACCCTTTGTTTTATTTTATTACGCATTACAAAAAGCAAATAAAGTTTCTTTTTTATAGGTGCGTTTACACTCAACTTGAAAATTGGAACTAGTATATTTGAAATCGGTTAAATGTCCCATGGTATCACGCTTGAGAAGCAGGGGTAGCTGAGTTCCGGAGTCAGTCAGTCAGAAGCAACATTCGTGTTTTATTCGAGTACATTTGTCACGACACTTCTGACTTAATGAGTTTCATCAGTTTGGGACCTGCGACGTCTAAAAATGACATGAATTTTTATTGCTTTTTAGAGTTACGTATTCTAACACGATAATCGTATCTCGTGAACTCTTATACTATACTGATAACAAATACTGTAATCACCCCCTATAACACGGTATTCTGAATACGTATGAATATTATTCTATATTATATATATAATATTTTGTTATACACATTCGGGGTTGTACAAGCGCGTTGTACGAGAAATCTCTTACAACGCGTTTTCCTATAACGTATAATAAATCTACCTTATTATAGGTGGATTACAGTAAATGCCAACTTTCATGAATAGGAGTTCACTGGGAACGTACATAGGGACACTGAAAATACATATTATATGTTAAGATATTATATACATAAGACATCGACTGGACCGTTGGCGCAGTTGGCAGTTACCCTGCCTCAGGAGATAGTGGGTTCAAATCCCGCAACGAGTCTGGGTGTATATTTATGTAAGAATGTATTTATATATATAAAAAGACACATATTTTTATATCACTATGCTGTTACCTATATTATAACACAGGTATCAATTTACCTACCTTAGACGACCGTGTGTTGATATTACTATGTATTTATTTATTTATTATCGACTGGACCGTTTGCGCTTTTGGCAGTTACCCTGCCTTTAGCTCCGTGGGTTGTGAGTTGCATTTTCGTTTCGAGTCTGGCTGTATTATCTATATGTATGTATCTATATATTTCAAAAAATATATACATTTGTGTATAACAGTCGTCTATTACCTACAACACTTAAATGGTCTACCTTAGGAACAGACATCTGTGTTTCATATAGTCCTAGTATTTATTTATTATTCATCTATAGTAGACGTAAGTCAGTAGCGAGATTTCTATTCATTGTGTTCCTGTTGGTGAATAGGGCTACAATGACCTCTTTTGGTAAGAAGCTTTTATTGCACTGCTTTAACTTATTTGCATTTGTTTCTGATTATAAAACTAAGAGATTTAATGTTTCTAAAGTTCGTCGGTCGGTCGAAATTCTTCCTTTAGATTTGCGTACCATATTTAAAACTAGATGCATAATTCTTTTTATAACGATATTCTTATGTTTGACAACGTTTCGATATCATCCTATAGCGTATACATGTGTGTGTAAATCATTTGACATTGATGTGCGTGTAGTTTTATTTTAATAATTTAATATATTAATATTGCATATTTTATAAAAATATTAGCATTCGCATACCGTCGCCCGTACAAGCTATAATTGTGCCAAATTTTATAGTTCTCCGTTCGCGCATTTTTCGTGAAATAGTACTAACACTTTTCGCTTCAAATGTCTATATATAGACTATAAATATACGTATTTTTGTCCACAGGTGTCGGACGACATCGGCTAAATAACTGAATAATTTTCTGATAGCAATAATTTTGCATTTCCCGCCGTAGCACCACTTCGTAGCGAGGAAGGACCCCATAAAGTCATTTGTTTTTTGAGCAAACTCGGACAAAAATTTATGAAGTTATGTTTAACAAATACCTTTATCGATACGGAACCATAATCGACAGTTGTAAAATGCATAAAAAGTCTGCTTGTTTGCTTGAACGCGCTAATCTCAGGAACTACTGGTCCGATTCGAAAAATTCTTCCAGCGTTACATAGCCCATTTGTCGAGGAAGGCTTATGGCATTTTCCAAACGCTGAAAATTATTTTTAACGAATACGGATTACAAATTTTGAAGTTATTTAACCAATAAGTTTATCGCCTATCATATACGGAACCATCCTATATGGGCGTGTGTTGACACGCTCTTGGACACTTTTATGGTATCAAGTAGTTTCAATCCGACTTATCCGAGTCCAAGTAATTAATAGTAGGGGAGGGATCGATGGTAATTTTGTAGTCACTAAAGCGTTGTGGGGATCATTTGGATAACGTGGATGAGATGCATAAACAAAAAAAAAAAAATATCGGATTATATTTTCTGTGTAATCTTTAGAGTATTTCCTTTACAATAAAATTAATCGCTCGCGAATTTGACATCCGACGAGCAGATGTTTTTATTCACAATTTTGTGACTCTCCCATTTTTTTATTTCACGCTGAATTCATTAGATAATTGAAACATATGCTTATCTCCATGTAAGTAACCTACCTTATATTAATCTGACGCGCCCAAGTTTTTATCAGGGTCCTATAAGAGTTCTAAAGTACCCCCCTATACTAAAAGTTTATATTTGGTGGGGATACAATATAGGGTAAAGGGGTACTCCCTGTATGGTTCTCTAACGCGCTCGAGCATAGGAAAATTATTTTGAGTAAAATAGCTCAACAACTTTTGAAGTTATTTAACGAATACCTTTATAACCTATCTGATACCGTACGAAAACTATATACGTAATTATATGAACACGAAAATACATGCATGCTTAAAATTTAATCCTCTTTAATACATAATATACCAAAGTAATGGACACTTAACAAACCAAAATATTTTATTATAAAATAAATATACAATAAAATCAAAAAAAAACTGACTTCAAATTGTCAGCACCGGACCTAATTGAAACCGTGAAACGACAAGGAAAGAACTAGCTTTCAAATAAAAAAAACGGCCAATGGAGAATCTGCTCTTTTTTGGAAGTTGGTTGACAATAAAGGGATAATTGATAGAATTAGGCGTTACTTTGCGGAAATCCATGACATGCATGCATGAAATAAAGGGATACTTAAGCACGATAAAGGGATCGTGCCAATGCAAAGAATGTCTGTTTGGTTACATATCTGTCGGAATGTTACTCGAGTTTGTGGAACTTTTAAATGGAACGAATGTAATTTTTTGTTATGAAATTGTAACAACATTTTTTGGATGCTTATTTCAGATTCAGCGTATTTTATTCTTCCATTCTGTTAACACTGATGATTTAATGAATACCTTTTTTCTATTTTATAATTAAAACAACGAAGCGACGGTCTCTTTACTTCCATTATAGTTTTCCAATGTGGTTTAACCTAACAAGATTTATGTTTTATACTACTTACATAATCATATTGATATATTAATTGTTATGTATGTCGAAAGTACTAGCGGGACCGGCAGACGCTGTCCTGCTCGGATGTTGGGTTACTTACTATTGAGTACATTCTAGTATCCGAGTAAATATGAAATAGAGACAGGACTACATGACACACGGACGTCTCTTCCTAATCGAGAATAAATTTATCGAGAATAAACTAAAGTACAAAACATTCAAAAAAGGCTTTTTTTCAAAAAAACTTTGCCTAAGCCTCTCACCTTGGTGTGCCTTTCCCACATTGGTGACCCCGACGTGATCCCTGAAGTGATCCGTGGTTTTATTTTATGCTTTGGATTGGAAGATATGGGCTGTCTCAAAAAGAATCTTTAAATCTAAGTGGAAATAAGAACTTCTAAGAACCAAATGGAACTACAAATTTGGTTAAGAAAGTATGCCTAGCGTTTTGGGTGAAGGGATGATTGTATTACGTACAGTTAGATCCGTTTAGTCTTATTATAGAAGTAATAGACCAATGACATTTGATTTCGGTTACCTATGTTATATACTCGTAGAGGAGGTCGTAGTTTAATCAGTGGCTGGCATTTGAGACGATCGCTAGGGGAAGTATCTGCAGCTACAACCACACGAGCGCAAAGTTATGTCGTGATGTACTAAAATTTACAGAAAACATCAAATATATAGTCGACCAAGAAATTTGTTTGCCTCGCTAAGGTCGAATGTCGTTTGTACGTCAAATAGTTATAAGGCTCATTTTTGCTTGTTATACATGATGAATTTCTAACAATAGCCCTTAGCTACATTATCTTTAACTAGGAGCTGCCATCCAAAATGTAAAGCACCTTCTTGGTCGTCTATACTAAAATTATGCATTTTAATGTCTAACTACGTAGATAACCAGAAACCTATTTCCAAATAAATATTTTACAAATGTGGCCCTTCTACACCATGTGGCCCTTGCCTGTCAAAAGGTTGCCTACATCTGCTATAAATTTAAAATAAAACAGAGGATTTCTTAATAGCAACGTGGAAAAACATATTTATCGAAACCGTGTTAAGCGATTACAACCCACTAGATCTCTTTAAATGGGCTATCTAACACTGAAAAATTTTTTCAAACCGGACCAGTAGTTCCTAAAATTAGCGCGTTCAGGCAGACAAGCTATTTTTCGTTAATTTAAGATTAAACAACCATAAATAATGTCCTTAATGTTAAGAATCACCAGCTTCTTCAATTTTCATCTTTTTAAAATCAAAATTCAATTCAATTCAAATTTATTCACTTCTTATATATAGATATATTTTTATTTGTTTAAGTATCAATACAATGAATATATACATGATGAGTAGAACTAAATTATTTCTATGTATAGTCTACCAAGAAATTGGTTTGCCACGCTAAGATCGAATGTCGTTTGCACGTCAATTAGTTAAGAGGCCTATTTTTGCTTGTTAGGCATTACGTTAATTTCTACCAATAACCATTAACAAAATTTTCTTTGACTATGAGTTGTCATCCGAAATGGTTCTTTTTCGCCACTTCAGCGTGTTATTTTTTTAAGATTTCCCATTCCTTTAATAATCTATGCACCAATACGCACATAAGCACAATATATACGTTGATTCTCTTTTTAAATTTGTGTTTTTTTAAATCTGAACCGTCGTGTGTTGCTAAGGCAGGTAAATTGAAGTATGTTTGTGGGAGTAAAAGGCTATGTTTGAGATGAGATGCTTATTTTGTAAAAACCGCCTTTCAGAAGAACTAGTCTTTCCAGAAGTCCAAAAGTTTTGGAAGGTAGTTATTACAAAAAGGTAGTTTTAAAAGCTAAGCTTTAAGATTGTAGATACTTGGCGTAAAGTGATTAGGAGACCTGACTCCAAGCACTAAGAAAACAGAAGAACAACGAATTAGAAGTATATGATGGATTCGAGGCGGAAATCCATTATCAGAAAATTGCCAGTGCGTGGTCATGAGGGCCGCTCCAGCTTTCTGCGAATTGTGTTCAGTTTTTTGAATATCAGTTTTCAAACCGTTGCAGGCTTTAATTAAGATTGCCGCGAATATCTGATGTCATAACGAAGTTAATTTGAGCTTCTGTGCAAGCGAATGCTAATGGATGTTTCATAGGTTATATTTTGCAATGCGAAGGATTGTTTTTCGTGTTTTTTGTATTATTTTATTGTGAAATGCTGTAGTATATTAAGAACCACGAAATTGAAAAAAATGAAAATAATATTAGTATTTTTAATTTTATGTTACTAAATTACATTTGTCAGAAGACATATTACGATATATTAAATTATTAGATACGAGTATGTTACAAAATATTACAGTATAATTTTTTTCAATATCAGTTTCTTTTAAATAACGGCTTAGCAGAAGAGACTGGCAACATTGCAAGAGTTTTGGCAACACATATGTATACATATAATTGCTTACGCAGTAACAAATACAAACACACTACAAGTAATTTCTTACGCTACAAAATAAATATTATGGCAGCATCAACGGCCAGCCTATTTGCTCATTGTCTTATAAAAAAAATTAACAATAATTGGTCCCTGTAAAAAAAATGGTCTCAGACCCGAATAATAAATAAAATAATATCCGCCATAAATAAAATAAACGCCTTTATAGCACAATGGCAAAAAGAATGAACCCAAACACGCAAGAGTCTGGTCAATTCAAACATCCCCCCCCCCCCGCTGGGGTATTTGTTGTCGCAATTCCTACCATAAGTCCCGTAGGAGGGTCAAAGGCAAAATTAGGCAAACCTAAAGTATTCCTGTCCAAGAAGTTTCTAAAAAAACGAATACATAAATTTTACAATTTACTAGCGGACCTGGTAGACGTTGTCTTGCCCAATTTATGGTCAGACAAAAGGTCCTGTACGGACGCCGTCTACTGGAACTAGGAAATTGCGACGAACTCTGCAGTTGTCACTAGTATTTTATAATATTTTTTTCTAGTTTCCCTCTCTCTTAAGCTTTAACTGAAATAATGGGAATAGAACAAAACAAACAAGAGTCAAACAGGCCCTGTCGTTTTTGAGTTATAGCAAGTAACATACCTAGTTTAGGTAACATACCGACAATAGCGCCACCTACCGAGTCCAATTTCTCTGTAAACATCTACGAATCCCTTGAAATATATATACAATTTATTGTCCACATAGATTTAGAAAGAGTAGGTTGGTAAACGCTGGTACAGACGATTTTCATATATGTGTACATATATATATAAGGATTTGTTTGCAAACGCAAGCAAATCTATCTATTAACATTTTTGAAGGAGCATTTCTGCAATTCTACAACTCGTCATGGTCGTAGGAAAGTGACGGATCCGACAAATATTAAATTTTACAGGGCAGTAGGCATTTCAAATAATTTGGTTAGTTTTTTTTTACCATAATTTTCTGAATTTATAATTTTGAAAATTTGCATATATGAATAAAATTAAGTTTGTTTTAGACGGATTAATAATAAATCATAAATATTTATTTCCGTAATTGAAGGTACATTGTTTTGAGCACTTATCTACAATCTGCCAATATTAACAAATAATTATATAGTTTTTAAAGATAATCCCATGATTCATTTACATAGAGTCAGCACGGTCAGATAGTCTTATCCGACATTGCTCTACGAAACGCTACTGCACAAAAATGACGGATATAACTATCCGATCACGCTCTATCGATTTGCTGAATAATATTGTATCGGATATGTTATGTCATAAGTAGATGAGTATGGCGTAGGTAGAGTAAGGTAAATAAAATACGGGCTTTTTTAATAATTAATACCGTTTCTATAACATTACACTTAGAATATAAATTGGTACTTTTAGTAACTTATCTAAAACGTAAGCGCCAAATGTATAATATAGCTCAGTAACAGCATTATGAAACCTAATCAGAGACCAAGACAGTATTAAGTAGTATAAAGAAATAAAGAATTAAGAAATAATTATTGATTATTATAATTTAAACTTTTAAAAAAGTTATAGTATTTCATAGGTATTATTAAGGAATCGCAAAGACTCTATTAAGACCTTTATATTTATCATTACTTATTGATATGGTATTCACATAAGTTTTATGTAAAAGTTGTGAATTATTATTGTATCTTGTCGCCTATTGGAGTATAATAGTCATATAATCATCAGCTAAGGCATATTTGTAGCGAATAATATTCCTATGACTGCCATCAACACAAACTTCTTTTATATTCGTAAAAGCAACTTTGTTGTTATCTGTATTCTTAACCCAGTTCCTTTTTTTTAACTGACTTTTAAAATCAAACACTAACAACTGGTTTGCATCTGTGACTTCATAAGAATCAGCTGTAACTTTAAACCAACATATAAGTAATTTCGATTCATCTGGTGTATAAATTGTTTAATGCTCAGCAGCCCCTTCTGTAACACAATCCCCTTCGTTTTGGGCATGTCCCTTTTCAAGGAATATATGTGTTATAGTTATATCATATTCTTTGGTTACATGAGCATATGTATTCAATACTATGCGATTTCGATTCTGGCCAACACAATTGTCTGTCCAGTCCAGAAACTCTTTCACTTCACTCGATACGAACTTCTTTATGAAGTTACAAACTCAAGCGGCATCTTCGTTGACCCCACGTTTCGTAACACTTTCATCCCACATGTTGCAATAAGTGTTTGCTAACCACATCGTATACGGTGAAATTATAACACGACAGTTTTTGTTTGTAATATAACTCATTTGCCCGTGACTCAACCTTTTGAAAGTCAAACGTAGCAGTAACAATGCATTTATTGGAATTCATAGCGTCATTTTTGTCATTTTGTTTCAAGCTCCTAGATAGTTTCTTGTTATTTAAATTATGTGAATACTATTGTTTGAGGTCGTCCGATGGATTTTGATTTTCTTGTAACTGTGATACTGGTCACAAGTCTTTTTTTTCGATAAATAAAAACTCAAATTAAAGTGAGAGTTCACTATGTCCCTATATTGTCTAAGTGTGGACGCTGTATTTGAATAATCTTTATTTAATGTGGTTCATTCTTTATACAATTTGTACATCCGAGCGATGCTCAAGTTGCCATCTAAGTAAAGTCTTTTGGACTTTGCTCGATTATAATTCAACTCTACTGGTATAAATGAATTGAGGTGAGCGTAAACCGACTTTATCATTTAATTGTCAATAATCCCAGTATGATTTTTATTTCTGCCCCTTGTGAAAATGAAAGTGCTTCCGCCATATTTATCCCAAACTGTACGAACTAACCTTTCACTTATCGAATATGTTCTTAAAAACATGGTTTTACAAACCTCTATTCTTGATAAGCCTTTAGGCAAAAAATATTTGTAGGTGAATTGACGGTTATGCTTTAAATTTCCTTGAGGACCCCTTTTCTTCTTTTGTTTTGTAGTAAAATTCCCAACATGCAACCATTGTTTCTCACGATCACCTAACTTCCAAAACTTTTCAAATAAATCCTGTCTTTCTTCAAGGGTCAACCTAGTGTAACATTTACATCTACACGAGCAAGGGCTACATATAGTTTTTGCTGGAACAATAACCCCCCTTTTCGAGGAATATGCTTTTCCTGTTAAGCGCTTTCTTTTAACTTCTTCCCAATCATTAAAATTTCGAACAAGTTTTTTACCTTTACATCGAATAAGAGATGATTTGCCTGAAGCTGTATTAATTGATGGACAGTTACTATAGTCTTCATAATCGTGAGTGGCACAAAAAAACTCGTTACATACCTCACCGTGGGTTTTTGATGGTGACGGCATCGGTGTTAGTCCATTGTTGTCAAAAGCCAGGGTAATTAGTTTAGGTAAAGGTGACAGTTCCAATATCAAGGTAGAGTTGTTTAAAGGCGTTAAAGCTGAGCTGATATTTAAGGAAGACGGGACACTATGCTGATTTTCTAACGGGAGTAAATTTGGTGACGATGAATTTGGATAGTTGGTCGCTAAAGGATCTTTTTTAAGAACTAGGCAAGTAGGCATAATTTCATCTATTGATTCTTTTATTTCGTCTGTTTCTCGTACTTTGTCAGAAAAGACGTCATCATAAACGTCTTTCATCCTTTCTAGAATGTTGAGTGCTCTTGGGGGCAACGGAGAATAGCATTCTGAAAATATATCAGTATATGTAAAACATATTAATTAATTTAATATCGCAGATCAGCGTTCACTAACCTTAAATGGTGTAATTCTTATAGGGGGTCAAATTAATCCAATTTCAATTGTTGGTGCTAAACTTCTATGAAAAAAAGGAGTCGTGAAATTGTGGGGATTCCGGAGATGAGGTCAGACGGTAATCCGTTATCTTAACTCACACCACAGCCACATCCTCTGCAAATTAAACGTTCCTTGGTACTAGACCGGGATAACGCTAGGAAGAAGATTCTTTCCATCTACCTAATACCGATTTCTAAATGATATAGTGTATTAAATCTAATTCATACAAACAAGTAAAAAAATGTGTCCTAAACTTAAGTGAAGTGGCAGTTCCTATTTATTTTTCAATATACGTTTACATAGATTTGTTAAAGCAGTGTATAGTATAAGGCATACGTACATATCTACGTAAATAAAAATCAATCGTTGTTCGTTAGTCACGCTAAAACTGCTGGACCTAAGTAAATTCTACATCGCTTCCACCCTTACTGTACGAGGCGCTTACCCAAAATGGAAAAATTCTCTTAAAGAATATTAAATGACAGCATGTAATAATCATTTTAAATTCGCCGGGTCGTCGAAATTCGATGACAGAAGTTAAAGAAAATACATCAAACCAACATTTGTCCTATTCATTTAAATTAATTACTTCCAAAAAAACCTCTTCAGGGGTATTTTACTTATACAAGTAAAACTAAAAATTAATAATTTACACGTCAAATTCTACGAATTGGGTATTATGAGATTAGACATCTTCTTCTTCTTCTTAACGTTATCCCCGTTAAATACCAGGGTCCGCTTAGATTGTAGAGAATCTGGCTGTGGGTCGAGTTAAGATGACTGATTGCCATCTGGCGTCATCCTCGGAACCCCCACGATCTCTACAACCTTACGACTAATATCACAAAGTGGTATTAATCGGGCCAAATATTCGTTATAGCTTAAGCATTCCTATTTAAATCAAATTGAAATAGTTCCAAAAATATGGCAACTTAATTTTTTTATCGCGTAGTTATGACCATGGCTATGAGTTTATAAGTCTTACAATTGTGCAAGAAGTTAAAAATAAAGTTAATCTATTATTGATACATATATCTGTAATTATTAACGTTGCAGATAATGTTTTAAAATTAGCTCAACTTAGGTACATTCCATTATAATTCTAGCAAAAGACAGCTTTGTGAGGTTTTTCATACATTTTTTTTTCAAAATATTACCTTTTATACAGACATAAAATAACATTTAGATACTGAAATTTTTAAAATAACATGCCTTCAATTTAAAAACACTATTACATATTAAACTATTTTGTATGAAGCTAGTAATTTTATTGTTTCCTGTTTAGATTTTTGCTCACTCATTTTATTGTTTTTTTTTATTATAGCATCGCTCTATCGAGCAACACAGCAAGATGGTCCCCCCTAGGATTTCCAAACTATGAGATATATAGAGAGCATGCTAAAAATTTCTTAGAAAAATTATTTTGAGGGACTAATTGGACAACAACTTTTGAAGTTATCTACCAATTAACACCTTCATCACGGATCAAATACGGAACCCTCCTATATAAGCGTCTCTTGACGATCGTGGGCACTTATTTTTCTTAGAGGTTCTTTAGTCGTTTCGGTCGCATTTACAATCTAAATTAGGACAGCAACACCTATTTGCAACATCTGGTTCATGATTATTCATGTTAGACGAATGAAAGTCGTTGCTTTTTTGTATATAAAAAAAGTGTATTTTGAATCAGCTAGATTGTCACTCTGTAAGTTCCACACCCTAGTGTTTGCGAGGTGAGACGGGAACGAGTTTTCACTATCGGAGGTTTTCAAATCGCACCAGATTAGCGCGTTCAAACAAACAAACAACCACCTAAATTCCTTCCCACCCATTTCCCTTGAATGGTGAAAGGGTTTCTCCCTTCCCCTTGATATCTGATCTAGATGAATCTTTCCCGTGATAATGGCACAGCATAAACCCAGATACGATATTCTACGCTGCTTGATGATCTTAACAAGTCCGTAACTAACAACTACCTAGAGCTCAGTCAGTAATCATGATATTACTGTTGTTAAGAATAGAAAGAAGGGGAGACTGTAGCCAGTGATAATAATTTCGGTAAATATTTGAAGTAAATTCTTCATTCCTAAAATTATTATACTTCATATGTAATGTCAAGAATTCAACAACGGTTTATTTACAAGAAACCCCTGAGATTTTCTAATTAATATAATTAGTATGAGTAATATTCCGTCGGGGAAGTCTGACATTCCGCGCGAACCGGGTAGAGAAATCCGAAGGACAGCGCTAGTATTACTTCGTGTGCTGCTGACGATATCTGCGATCAAATTAATTATTATCTCAGATCATAGGAATAGTTATGAATACTATCGTTCAGATAATAGAACTAAAGGGAGTGACGTCACTACAGCAAATACAAAACCAAAAGCGAATACAATTTCACCACAGTACTAAACAAAGCGTTTTACTGTTTACACGTCTCGAATGATTCTGTATACTACGTTTAAAAAAATGCCGTTTTGTGTTTTTAAACATTGTAATTAATAGTTTCATTGTTCCTTTTCTTCTAAAATATGAGTACTTATACGATTATAAAGAAATAATAATAATACATAAATTCACATCGATAACAATTTGACTTTTATTATATGTGACAAATTGAAGTTGAATTTTGGGAAAATTCCAAATCTTTTTGGATTCAAGGTCCACCACATCCACGTCCAGAACCCGGACACCTTGTCATGTTCGATAAAGCTGGAATAAAAGAACATACATTTATATATTTTTTTAGTCCTTTACAAATGTTTTTAAAGTTATATTAAGTACATCTTAATATGTAAAAATCCAGTGTGACATGTTCTTATTAAGTGGAAAACAGCCATCATGGGTATTCCCAAGTCTGATGGCGTTGCATACGAAAATTATCCAAAACAAAAGAATCACACGAAATTTTATACTATTTAACAAAAAAGAAAGTTACAAACAGAAAAATAACAAGCCCAAATTCGATGTGGTTACATACTTGTTACATCTTTTGTTTCATCTCCAGCAAACTTGCAAACCGAAATGCCAATGATTTTTTTTTATGTTGCAAGGGGCAGACGAGCAGGAAGCAGGCACCTAAGTGCCTACCGTCGCCCATGGACATCTGCACGACCAGAATGCTTCAAAATTGAAAGGCGGCTGCGGCTAGGCTCTTGAAACATACTATGATATTGTCTAGTTATATATATCCTATACATAGTAATCGTATATTATACTATTATGTCGTGCATAGGATACATTGCGCAATAGGCTGCTATATTAGAATGACTCATAGTTTTATAAATAACTGTGTGTGTAAGTTTGACAACAGTTTAAATATTTTATGTATGCTGTATACATAAAATATTTAAAGTACAGTATTAAATTGTAATAATGCTAAAATGCAATTCCAAAAATTGCGTCTGACTTAATTATTTATACTAGACATCGCCAGTTGCTCGAAATTCGGTCACAAATCTTTCAATTTGCGTTTCAGATTCTTAGTACATCAAGATCTATTGTTCTATTTGCCAATTAATAGGTTTATACCTAGATACGGTTGTCATGGCTATACTTTCATACAATCCAATTTAATTTTAAGTGAAATAAAGCATCTCGCTGAAATTTGT
This sequence comes from Charaxes varanes, assembly GCA_024363005.1. Classification (NCBI taxonomy): domain Eukaryota; kingdom Metazoa; phylum Arthropoda; class Insecta; order Lepidoptera; family Nymphalidae; genus Charaxes; species Charaxes varanes. The sequence continues at coordinate 5,050,986 of JANCMC010024009.1, read as the reverse complement.
TGTCTGTTCATTTTTTATTACATTTTTTTATTAATAATTAATATTAACTGAAATATATGAATGAGAGAATAAAAAAATGGTTATATGTAAAGTCGGACGGTAATTTTCCGTGATAACGCCGAGCGCTTAGGCCGATCGTGCCTCTCTTTCATTTGTTTCGCATGCTCGGTTCAGGCGAAACGTGACAATGAGTCATGTTTATTCAGGCGTCCAGCCAGCGACAAAAAATACAAAGCACATCTATTAGACATAATTGTTATAAAAAAATAAACACTTATATTTAGAAATTGAGTTATAATCAGTATTGAATATAAATTAAATCACAATTAGTAGAGTATAAGATAAATCAGTTTCCTTGTTGAAATATGCCAAGCGGTGATAGAACTAAATCTGTATTGGTACTAGCGATGATGTTTTGTTTCAATATAGAAATCCTAGTATATGTGTGTGTATAATGTTAACATTAACGTCAAAATGCCCTATTGTAGCAATCATATCTCGAAAACAAAATAAAAATGTCAGCCTCTCCCGACATAATACCATTCGGTAGAGTGCAAACAACTTCAAGAAGAAAAAAATATTCGTTTTTGGGAAAAGTAACCAAACTGCATAATTACCCATTTTTTTTTTGGTTTTTATGTTTTTTTTAGAAAAGAATAGTAATATTACTTTTAGGGTATGACTAATATTGTCGGTTTCCCTTCTAGTTCTCTTATATTAAAAGCTTGAGCTAAGAGTGTATGCAAGAATATCCCAGCGGCGTCGAGGTTTGAACCTGGCACCTTGCTGGTTTTAGTCTATCCCTTCTACTGTTGAGCTATGGAAAACAATTGCACTAATTAACAATGTCTTCAGTGGATGCCACGTCATTAAGGGCCGGCAGCGCATCTGCTGGCCTTCTGGTCGTGCAGACGTCCATGGGCGCCGGTAGGCACTTCGGTGTCTGCTGCCTGCTCGTTTGCCCCCTTGTAACATAAAAAAAATAAAAAAAAAGGTAACAAACGTCTGTCAGACACAAATATTTTTTTGTAGAAATATATAAATACATACTTACTATTATATCGAATCGAACCCACGACCCTCGGAGCGGAAGGCAGGGTCACTGCCCACTGCGCCACCGGGCCTGTCTAATAAAATTATACATATTATATTCCGAATATAAACATCTCTGCAATTTGGTAGCCTGCTTCTATGTGCAACGAGTTGCTTGCCAAGTTGCTTCCGAAATTGTACAACTTAGTGACTAGACGAGTTTAAGAATATTTATTTCTCGAGGACCGTCAACTCCTGATAGTGCTTTTTATATAAAACAAGGGGCAAACGGGCAGGCGGTTCACCTAACTGACTACCGACGCCCGTGGACAACTGCAATACCAGAAGGTTAGCAGATGCGTTCCCGGCCTTTGAGAAATGAGTATGCTCTTTTCTTGAATGTCAACGGGCGATCACTTAAAATCCAAATAGTGTGAACCCATAAATATGGTGCACCTCCTGCCCGTTCTTCTTTACATAGTCTATACTATATATAAAGCTAAAGAGTTTGTTGGTGTCTTTGAACGCGCTTAACTCAGGAACTACTGGTCCGATTTGGATAATTCTTTCATTGTTAGATAGCCCATTTATCGAAACAGGCTATAGGCTATATATCATCACGCTAAAATTGAATCTAATTTTTTTACTTAATTTTACGCGGGCGAAGTCGCGGGCACAGCTGGTATAACATCAAACTAAGGCGCTTCCCGCTCTTGTACGCTTTTTGCTTTTAAACTACATAACGGATTTTAATACGGTTTTGCCTATAAACAGAGTGATTCAAAAGAAAGTTTTATATGGACTCGTATGATACATGAATATCTACACTGCACACGTGCGAAGCCGGGTGAGTTGTAGTGTCGTATAGAAAAAAAGACGAATGGTGACCCTATATTTACGTCACATCGTTAAGCGTGTCAATGTCAGCTGTCAATTGTCAAGTCAGCGATGGGCGCGTGCTACGTGACGCATCGCTTTCTTCGCTCTTGGAGCAGATATACGTTGGAAACTCGAACAGTAGTCTGATATCGTATTTAATAATTGTATGGATGTCTATAACTAGTTCTTCTTGATTGCTTAGCGACTCTAGAAATACTAGTTATCACAGGTAACACAGACGGCAGAAGATCTAGATGGTCGGATCAGTTGACAGACCCATATAAACGTAAATATTACACCATAGCGAGAATGGCTAATTATCTATAAAAAATAACTTATTTAACTTACCATTAGCTTTAGTGTAACCTACCTTATCTTAATATAATTTAACTTAACAACTAAACTTAAATTGTGTTACTTAACATTAGCTTTTATACTATCACTATAATTTTTTTTTTACCTTATTATTTTGAATGTGGTGTTTACCTTAATATAGTTGTACAATCAGTTAATGTCGTTATTATGTATGTTCTTTTTATGTACGTGTTATTGTACCAACTGCTGGTGAACCTGTTTAAATAAAATAATAAAAATAAAATAAAATAGGACTGTCACTGGAAAACATATATCAATTTGAAGCTGTCGACAAGTCCACGATCTTCAGCAATGAAGGACCGACCGTAGGGAGAGAAAGAGACAATAGAGGATTTCAATTCCAAAAAAAAATCTTCGTAATAACGCTTTTAAGGCCTCTTTTGCAAGTATCCACTAATTTACATACATCTCTTAAATTTGTCACTTAAGAGTGATAGATTGAATACGGGTTGGTAATCACTAGTCATAGGTAGGTATATTCCATATTATAGGAGAACGCGTTGTAGGATTGTTCTCGTACAACGCGATTGAACGGCCCCGAATGCGCATAATATAATGTTATATATATTATAATGTTATTAATGCGTTATAAGAGCACCGTGTAGGGGGATTACTGTACTATATATTGCTTGTAACACTTGCTATATGCATTTTTATGCAAATTGCAACCATAAACTTAATATATCTTTATTTTCAAAAATGTTTACAAGCCACATAAATTTAACTTATATGTAGCTGTTTAATATCTAAGAAGTTTTACATAAAAAAATATACCAATCTAATTGAAAACCGTTAACCTTTTCTTAAAGTCGGTTTAAAATACACGAGTATTGACTGATTGTCCTAGCTTGGTTCAATAATTTACCTGTGTTAAGGATGACCAGTCATCGTCGCCCAAATGCAAGTATAAAGAATACAGCTAACTTCACTGTTATTAACAATTATGAAAATAAATGTAACGAAATTAAAAAATGGTTGATGTGTATGAATGTACTATGCGTATGTGTGTATGAGAGTGTTTGTATGTGTGCGTATATGTGAATGTGATGCATGCGTGTGTGATTGTAAAATCAAGCTTGCGCACATTCTGTCTCGATAATCCTTCCTTTGAAATTTACGGCCATCGGATAGTTTGAAATAAAATGTATAGAAAGCCAACGATCTGTATTCGCGAAATTGGTTTAAATCACAACGATAGAAATGCAAATATTGTCCGTGAGTTATGCACAGAAACCAGGAAATACGCAACCGCGGAGTCACGACTAGATAAATACAATCGCGATCTATCTTCAAAGGGGGCACTTATTGCTCGCGACAACTAACCGCATATTAAATAAGATTTATTGTACGACACATTGTCGGTGTGTGCAACGGGCGGTCGGTGGGCCCCGACGGTCGTTTACGATACCCCCTAAAAAGTTTTACGACCGTCTTAACATACATTTTGATTTAATTGAGCGTCGTTTAAGTGTCGGAGACCGCACGTATCGAGTTATTAATAAATGAATCGTATCTCTCTGTACGTACTTCGAAGTACAAACAAATTGTGAAATTCCATTGGAAAAATTTGGCTTTCGCTTAAATTGTGTCGCATATTGCGAATGTAAAAGTGTTATTAATTTTTTCAGGAGGAAAAATTTCCCCTTGCAAATATCTTAAAAAGGTATTGCGATGTTCCTTTCGCCGAATTTTCCGATTGACCCATGCATATAAAAACCATACGGGAATTTCAAATTTCAATTTGGTCCATTTCTGACAAGAGCCTCAATATCTCAACGGTGGTAGGCATAAATTAAAATCCGCAGGGTACCCGGTGCAAACCCCGACACCGCTGGTAGGGCTGTTGCACCCACTCCTGTCCTGATACAACCTTTAAATTTAAGCTTAGGAAACGGGAATATTAGACATTCTTAAGTATATAGAATATTCGTTTTAAAAAAAATTCAATTTCATCCAGTTCTGACAATTTGAAGTCGGTTTTTGTTTTGTTAAAAAAAAAAAAAATTTCTGCCGTTTAAGGACATTTGTTCTTCTGCGTACATGCCAGATCCATCGTTACCTAATTAACATCTAACTCCTAAGAACTAAGATTAACGACTAAATCTTAAACTGCAAATAAGTAGGTTTCCCTTTAGGTTGGCTATGCACTGCGTTATATTATATATGTGTATTACATTGTATATAATAGACACGGTTTTAATGTAAAACTGTATAGATATTAATATTTCCAATGTTATGTATCTTCTTCTTCTTCAAGTGCCATCTCCTATCGGAGGTTGGCAACAATCATGGCTAGCTGTACTTTGTTGACAGCTGCTGTAAACAGTGATCTCGAACTCAAATTTCAGTTTGTGGTTACCACGTATCTATACACAGAACCCTAAATCCTCGGATTCATATTTTACCACTGTGACTGGTAAAATATGAAAAAAAAAGATAATTCTGTAGATATTTATCTTAAAGTCAGACCATATTTTTTTTTAATCTAATTTATTTAAGGGTTTATTTAAGGTCATGCCAGACCCATTCAAAAAAAAAAACATATACTTCGTACATAACATATAAATAAGTCTGACCATATTGTTTACTTTATATTATCAACAGTAAATAGTTTTTTTTTCATTCATTTGATAAAATTTACTAATTTTTGTTTGATTATATTTGATGAAACGGCGATGATGTGCCATTCTGACTTTTCCCGAATATGACACCACACTCCAATTAGGACACTAAGATTTAGTATATCAGGCAGATGTGTAAATAATGTTACAATAAAATTGTAAACGAACATCAAATATTGAGAACATATTACAGAATGTTACTAAAAACAATGCTTGAACTAATAACTTAAAAATGTGGCTTATCCTACGGTGACATTCCAAAAAATATATGACCCTTACATACACTATTTTAAGAACTCTGGGGAAATTAAAACAAATTTAAATTACAAGTTAAATATATATAAAGTTTGAAATGTTGTTTGGATCGTATCGTTAGCACGTTAGTTAGAAGTCTATCTATTCCTGTTATATGCCAGTTAATGTGATTAAGAAGAGAGCAGAATAGGAATTGTTGCAGATTACACAACATATAAGATGTTTTTATACAATAATTCGATAAACAGTGCCTGAGTATGTTATATTTCTTGAGCCGAGGGCTCAGGGTACAAGGGACCCTCATAGACGTACAATAATTGTGCATAGGACATTCATAACTGCTTTGAGTTTTGAATAAACTTAATATGCATTAAACAAGTGATAAAAAGAGTAGAATAATTAAAGCTCTTATCAAATATTGCCTGCAATTAATTAATTAAGGAAGGCGTGCAGGGGGAATAACATCGGGCTGGATTCTGGCTTCGTAAGGAATCCCCTTGGAGTCGGCTCGATATATAAATACAGGTTTTGGATGGAACGATGTATCAGTCACTCAGTGGATCTTAGAAGACACAATACTTTCCAATATTCGTTCATTCGTTCACCAGAACCTGAAATTGGTAAGATATTTTTTTATATATGAAAATTTATAAATAAAGCATTTTTTCATTCAATAATTATAATCATGTGTTACTTCACTTTGTGGAACAATTTTAAAAGCCCCGATAACTTAATGGCTCAAAAGGCTAGATCTTTCCCGCGACTTCGTCGTAATAATATAGATTACATTTTAGCGTGATGATTGACATTTCGAACCGTTCGACTGTCTGTTGGATCTTTTGAGCACAAAAGATCCAACAGGGTCGAGGTGCATCCGCCATGCGTGCCCCCACCAAATATATAACATCTTCTGTAACATAAATATGTTAAATATATAAACCTTCTCCTTGAATCGCTATGTTTATTGGTGAAAACCGCATTAAAATCCGTTGCGTAATTTAAAAGATCTGCGCTTACAACTCTGGGAAGCAACTTCATTTTATACTATGTAATTACGTCATGATTATCATTACATGTAACTGAATTTTTGGAAAGACTATAGTGTTATAATTATTTTGGTTCGTAATTCCACTTTCAATGAATTTAGGTGCCTTACTTTTGGAGCCTAACGCATGACAAAAAGGTCACCAGACCTGACGAGAAGAGTGTTAAAAATCTAAAAATAAAATACATTTCGCCCGATGCTCTTTGACAATTTTCCTTCCATCAACAATAAGACAAAAGCGAATGGTCACCAAACCAGTAACAAGAAATTTCGTAAACCGCGGGACCTACAAAGATGATTTGGCAAGAAGTTACTTTATAGTTAGTAGAAATCCGCCAAGGACTCATTTTGAAAGTTTAATTTTACGCGGACAAAATCACGAGAAACAGCTAGTAGCCTATTTATGCTTGTAATGAACAAATTTAAATAAATGCGGTATAAATTTAATTAGCGCTGGATTGTTTTCACTTGTATGGATTAAAGGATATCTCAGTGCGGCGAAACTTTGCATAAATTCTGATCAGCCACCGCCGACAGTGACCTCGACTCGCTCGCTCGCACAATAAACTTCAAACTTTGCGGACACCTCATTACAATAACTGTCAGCACCAAACCGCAATTAAATAAATACAAATTAACATCTGATAATCCAAAACATATATATGTGGGAAAGAAGTCAGCATTAGTAAATAATATCATTTTTTATATGACTGGGGGCAAATTGAGACGCAGTTCGTAGCAGTGTCTTCTGACGCCCATGGTTTTCGCCCATTATTAGAAGTTTTTTTTTTTAATTTTAGCTTTTTTCACTTAACATGAAGTAATGTAACACCCAATATACAATATGACATTGATATGTTTTTTAAACTAAATAAAAAGGTGACCAGGAAATCATATACATAAATAACCTTGTTGAAAATATTTTTTTCTTTATCTAAGTATATATTAATACGTGGAGCGAAATCATTCGGTACCAGGAAACTTGCGCGGATGGAGGAATAATAAATTTGGCACAATTATAGTTGATACAGTCCTATTTATCCCACGTACATAGAAATAGTTTAGTTTTACTCATCATGTATATTTTCATTGTATTAATATGTGAACAAATAAAATTATATCTATCTATCTATAAAAACATAAATAAAACGACTGTAAATATGGTGACATAAATTATCTATATGTACGTATTTATATATTACTAAAAAAAAAATTGTGTATAACAGCCGGCTGTTACCTATAGCACAGGCATTAAGTTATCTACCTTAGGAACAGATGCCCGTGTGTCATGTAATCCAGTATATATTTATTTATTTGATGGTACCGAAAGTTCTCGCTTCACTTATCCATATATATAAAAATGAATCGCAAAATGTGTTGGTAAGCGCATAACTTGACAATGCCTGGACCAATTTAACCAATTCTTTTTTTTAAATGTTCGTTGAAGTCCAAGGATGGTTTTTACGGTGAGAAAAACCAATTAATTGCCGGGAAAACCCTAAAAACAGACCTTTTCTTTTTCCCATACAAACGTTTTATAACTAAAATGTAGAGTCAATTTGAACTTACGGGGACGGGAACGGGAAATAATGTAGAAGCATTATAAAGGAAATTTAATCAACATCAATTTTCTTTCCTTCAAAAAATATTTATATGTTTCTTCGGCCGAAAAATCTTTTCCGTTAGTTATTGCTTGTCACATCTTTTTTATAGGGTCCCGTAGTTCTGCAAGGAACCCTTAAAGTATAGCTCTGACCGTCTGTTCATTCTGTCCGTCTATGCCCCCCTCCCCATCCCTTAGCATTTCCATAGTATTAAATGTAAAGACTCGAACATTTTCTTGTTTTGTTTTGGACGTGCTTTAAATAATACCTTGATTGCGTACGGAATCCTTCAATATAATCGTGTCTTGACATACTCTTAGCAACTTTATTATTAATAATAAGGTTTATTACCTCTAATAAAAAAAATATATAATCGGAATCTAATCGGCGTTCACGTCGGGTCCGATGCTCAGATATTCAGTCTCGCGTCTGTTATGATATACGGATATTCGTATAGACTGATAGAATGATCAACATCAATTGATTAAGAGTACGATAACGTAATATGATACCGCCTCGGTATTCCAGAAATACTAAAAAAAATTTTTTATACACTCAAGTGCAATGAAATCGCACATAACAGCATTTATTTTTCTAGATATGACCTTTAGTGCCATATTAAAAATACATGTATTTTTTAAGTAAAAAAAAAAAAGATAAATATTTTTTACAAAAGAATGTTCTCACGTGTGATTTCATTGCATTCGAGTGTATTTTCTTCCATTCAAAAGTATCTTTTTATGATATCTAATACAATACAATGCTACGTTGTCTCGAAAAGCTGTTTATAGTAATTGTAATAAAGAAGAGCTCTTTATAACAATTGTAACAAACAACAAATACCCAACAAAACTGGCCAAGAGCGTGCTAAGACACGCTTATACAGCCAACGGCGGTGGGGTTTGAACCTGGTACCTTGCGGGTTTCAGTCCATACCTTAAACCGTTGAGCTATTGAGGCTCTAATAATTGTTATATTTGTCAATATTTAACAAGTGTTTGTAACGCTTTGACATCGTCCAATAATATAATGTACACTTACGTGTATGTGTGTGTGTGTTAATCGTTTGCCATTTGTGTGTGTGAGGTTTGATTTAAAAAGGTTCCGTATCTCATAAGCGATAAAGGTATTTGTTGAATAATTTCAAAAGTTGTTATCTTACTTCACTCAAAACACTTAATTTGAATAAGACGACCTTGCGGGCGGACAGACGGACAAACAGAGCCATGCTATTAGTGTTCCTTATAGGAGAACGGAATCCCGTCATGTAGATCTTTCCAGCGTCTTCCGTTTCTAATACAAGTACGTTATTTAATATTCAGTGTAATGGTGGCCTTTGACGTAGAGACTTGAAATTTTCCAAGTTGATAGAACATGCTAAAAACTCATTAGAAAAATTATTCTGAACGAAATCGCACAACAAATTTTGAGGTTATTTAACAAATACGTTTATAGCGAATCAAATACGGAACCCTTCTATATAAGCGTGTCTTGACACGCTTTTGATAATTTTTTATGTTCCCCTAATTCTGTCCATGTGCGTCTAAATACTACAATAAAATTTCATTTTACATCCCTTTCCATATGCATGGTAATTATTTGCTCTTTAAAGGTAGAAGGAATAATCAGGCATTCGTGTCTTTTTTTTTTTTTTTAATGTTACAAGGGGGCAGACGAGCAGGCAGCAGGCACCCAAGTGCTTACCGCCGCCCATGGACATCTGCACGACCAGAAGGCCAGCAGATGCGCTGCCGGCCCTTAATGACGAGGTTTCCAAACTATTAGACGTATAGTTGAAACCCGCGATTTCGTCCGCATAAAATTAGATAAAAAAATAGATTAAATATTAGCGTGATGATATATAGCCTAAAGCCTTCCTCTAACACCGAATGAATTTATCAAATCACACCTGTAGTTCTTGAAATCAGCGGGTTCAAACAAATTCTTAGGTTTTATATATCAGTAATAAATAATATAGATTATAGATACTATGAATGAATTCTAGAAATCTAGAAGCGTCCAGCCGAGAATACGAGAACATAACACACATCTTTATAAGTGCTATGTTTATGTAATCTTTACGATGATGTTAGTTTAAAAATATATATGTAAATAATTTTTTTTAAATCAATGAAATCGAAATCATATATGTTTTTTTTTTATGGCATTACTAACTCTTATTAGGTTTTGAATCAAATGAGGGTCATTTGATTCAAACATGAACCTATACAGGTATGACATATATAAAATGAGGCAGTTACGATAGATCTTACTGGTCGCAATAACGATAGGGACTCTGGGTCCGCCTCACAAAAAAAAAAACAAAAGTGTGTTATATAATGACGATTTTATTTCAATTTACATTTTATAATGCTCTACTCTCAAGTTGGGAATTTGGGGTTACAACAATTTACGTGGGAGGTATCCAAAAGCGGAAAAATGCCTCCGATAATCAGTGGCTTCGTTTAGAGTTTGATGTTAATTACGAAAATTATTATTAATATTATAATTGCGAATGTCAATTTGTTTGTTACATGCACAATTTAAAGTCTTACTTAGCCCTTGTTCAGACGCGGCGGTTTTCACATCGCAAAATCTCGAGTGTTCAGACGGCGGCGATTATTAAGCGGTTAATATCTATTAATAGTATAGAAATATTATTTCTAATAGCGAAATAAATAAAACGCAATAAATGCAATCTTGAAGGTCCGAAAAAGAAAGAGATAATTACCAAATGAAGTGTCACATTTGAAGGTTGTTTATGAAAATTTTACGTACGACGTAAAATTTTCAATATCACAATTGCATCAATATAACCAAAGACCGACGCTAAAATTATGTTTTTAAAGGCAATTTAAATTTGTTGTATCTATGAAATATATAAGAAGCCTATAGGAGCATGCAAATGATCTATTGTATTCACTCGCGAGTTGCCATCTCCGACGCATTCGTGGTCAGTCTGGTATGGTCTGTGGCCTGATTCATTAGGCTCTGGCAACCTCACTCTCTAGCTAGATAAAAAAACTGTACAGAAAGGTTTGACTGAGGTCCTATAGAAGGTCCTGACACTCTATAAGACCTCAGTAGACCTCACTAGGTCAGTGCCTACAAAGGCCTAGCTCACTTAAAATAAGTTTTCGATCACTTTAAAAATCAAAGATTACTAATTAATTATTATTTTAAATTAATTTGATTCTTCTGGATATATTGCGCCGATATATATTATACATGCATAATATAAACATTGTCTTCATTATTTTGTATAACTAAATTTTAACTGAATAATTAATGTAATAGCCAAATCAGAGTGGCTTAGCCAATAAAAGGCGTTGCTTTGTCAAATACGCCGCGCGGTTCTGTACAAGTGTTCCGAGTGAAGTGATGAACGGTTTCAAATATCAAGAAGCTATTGTTTAAGCACCTCAGTGCTCCTCTGGTACCGTCGTGAGTTTGATTGATTTCAGGCAAGAGTGTCAGTATTCGAATTCGAGTGTCAACATATTTCTTAGATTATATACAGGACTATATGACACACGGACGTCTGTTCCTAAGGTAAACAACTTAATGCCTTTGTTATAGGTAACAGCCGCCTGTTATAATCTCTTATTCAAACAACTATGGTTAGTACAAATATTATATTTATTCTATCCTTCCTTACATATTATAAAACAAAGACCTCCGCCGCGTCTGTCTGTCTTTCTGTTCCCGATAAACTGAAAAACTATTGAACGGATTAACATGCGGTTTTTGTTAACAGATAGACTGATTCAAGAGGGAGATTTACATGTATAATTCGGGCAGCACAACGTCTGCCGGATCCGCTAGTCAAAAATAATAATATATATTTAATGTACTTAAAATTTATGTTATCTATAATATCTTATATATAATATAAGTTAAACCACCACAATAGGATTAGCAATAAGCAATAACCTTAAGACGGTCCGTTTATTATAACCGCACATCTATTTAACAAAGGATATAATACTATATACATTATGTTGTGTACATAACATCTCGTATAGTTGGTTTATTGGTATTCTATAAAAAATATATAGCTGCAAGGTGCACTATTTTATTCCGTAGTAAATCAAAGTTATATTTTTAAACATCGATCCAATTTACAAAACAATTCGCTCTCCTTACCAGACATAAAACAGATTACAGTACCACCTGTTAAGGAAACAACGAGTCGATCAGCAATTGTGAAATAAGGCAATCGCACCGCCAAGCAACGTCTTAAACGCTAAATAAACTCCAACCGCCGCGCCATTCCACTCCAAATTATAAAATACTGGCTCGCAATCGAATCAGAATTTCATATACAATGCTAGCCCTGACAACGCCCTAGTGTCGCAAGTCTGTATCTAGACCAAACAAGTTCTACGATCGAGTTTCCCGTTTACTTTGCTCTAGACCCGCGACACTCAAAGTGGTCTATATCGACCCCCAGCAGTCGATTGCAACTTGAAATGGGTTCACAAGGGAGCAAGAGAGTTAAATTAACTCACCTCATTTTATTTTGTACATTCTAAAACAACTATTTTGAATACTACTTCACTTATTAGGGCTATCCTAATATAACTCCACACGAAAACTGACTTCTGCAATGTCCTTAATCAGGCAAACGGCGGCAGACATTCGACACTTAGCTTAGCGATCCTTTCTGCATATTAAAGTGTTAACCCTCAATACTTCAACAAGTTTGGTGAAGTCAGAACAGATAATATGCAAATGCAAGAACATTCTCAAGTAGTATAAAATATGCATCATGCATCATCGACCATCGGAGTTAAATGCATCGAATTTCAAATTTATATTTTAATAAGTCAAGCGAATACTTTAAGTGTAATTTTACGAAAATTGCGTGGACAGATGAGTATGAAATTTGGCACAATTGTAGTTCATATAGGGGAAGGTGTGCGAATGCCAATATTTTTTTATAATATGCAATTCTCTATAGAACTAGGGATATAATTGAGACAGCGCTGGATGATGGTGAATGTACAGGTATGTACCCACTGCCAGCGCTGATTTTTAGTATTTATAGAATACTAGTTGTTACCCCCGACTTCGTCCGCGTAAAATAAGGTGAACATTTTAGCATAATAATATGTAACCTTCTTCGATAAATGGGCTATCTGACAATGAAAGAATTTTTCAAATCGGATCAGCAGTTCCTAAGTTACGCGTTCAAACAAACAAACAAACTCTTCAGGTTTTCATAATATATATAGACTAGCTGTTTACCGCAACTTTATCCACGGAAAATTGCGAGAATCTTTAGACCAGAAAATTGCGAGAGACTTTAAGCTGGCCCATTGAAAAAATCCGTACGTAACGGAAGTCCACTAACTTTAAACTACGTGCTTACCAAATTTCATCATAGCACGTCCCGCGGTTTTCCAACAATATTAGGGAATCAAAAATGGAAAGGAACGCCGTCAACAAACCAATACAGATATAGAATAAAAGCACAAAACTTATCGGAACCAGAACACAAAGGCATTAGGAGGATACAGGATTAAATTCCGGACGGCCGCGGTCGATTACTTAATCAACATTAAAATATTTCGAGTCACTGTGCCCTCATTAGCGAAGGACTCTGTAAGGGTTAATAACACTTTGAAGTTGGGCCAACTAACCAAACTTTAACACGCAGCGGAGAAGAAAATGATTTTGTGCACAAATTTCGGGCATGGCTAAGGATTACAGTCCCTTTAATCAAACGCTATTTGTGGAGAATGATTTTGTATTGGTAACAACCCTTACTTCCTTAAGCCTGAGAATTAATCTTCCATAGGCTGGCCCGTTGGCGCAGTGGGTAGTGACCCTGCCCTGTTATGCACAAATATATTAAGTGTATAGCAGTTAGTTAAGTGATAATTTGTAATTTTCACTTTCGGAGTCGGCTCTAAATTATTTAACACAAGCAACATCTGTTCGACATCAGTGTCTAAATGACACTTTGAAGTTGTCAAATTATTGCGCACTTTGCGAAGATTACCCGCCACGGGTTTGTGCCGGGTAAAGTTTGCCCGGCAAATTAGTATTTGTCACTAGCTGGCATACATGTATCCAAGTTTGTTTCAACGGACTATTTATAGTAAGACGCGCCGCAATCCGTTAAAACTTTTTGTTGCCTGTAGACTAACAGCAAATATATGGATACGTAGTGGATACGAGTAGAGGAACGGTAAAATGGCCTAACCTACTAGATTATCTTCGTATATTCAACTAGCCCAATCTTTACGAATAGTTGGAATGAAACATTAAAAATTAGGTATACCTGTAAGTTACAAGGTCATTTAAGAGGTGTTCGTGGCGTCACACTGAAAGCCGCGCGTGAAAATCAGCGTTTAAGTACTGAATTGAATTTGCATTCATGCCAAGGCGGAGTCGTTATTGGCCGAACGACCCTGTGTTTTAAATTTGTACTATAGTTAAGTTTTTTAAGTTTTTTTTTCTGTCTTAGACTCTGAGTCTGTTTTTGCCATATATATATTATGTTACAAAGGACGACAGACGAGCAGGCAGCAGGACCCTAAGTGCCGATTAACATTCATTAAAAACGTGACACGATAATGACTTGCCTTCTGTGGGCCCAGCACGAACATTTTCATTCTAAATAAAGTCAACTCTTCGACTTCGAACGCTTCGAAATATTCGTGCTAGGGCCTCACAACAGTGGCGGTGGCGGTGGCTGGATGCGGGTTGAGAGAGATAAGGGAGAGTGTCATAAACAAAGGGAGATCTTTGCCCAACTGTGGGCGATTAAAGGCTAATAGATAGATAGAACATGATTGTCTATTCGGAATTGATCAAGAAAGTTGTGATATACTATTTGATAATGATTTTTAATTAGTATCTCGTCTTCAGAAAGAATAACACACCTTTAGGCCTGGCTACGTTTCGTGAGTCAACTTAATTAATTATTTATTAATGAGGTTTGCGTGACAGACTCCTTTAAAAATGGGAACGATGATAATTTAGCGATACGGTCATTAACCA